>SJXQ01001467.1:0-89613 GCA_006408695.1 Aepyceros melampus
ACTGACTCAATGGACGTGAGTCTGAGTGAACTCTGGGAGATGGTGATGGACAGGGAGGCCTGGTGTGCTGCGATTCATGAGGTTGCAAAGAGTCAGACACGACTGCGTGACTGAACGGAACTAAGCACTACTAAATGGCTCCTCAAGCAGGCAAAGTCAAGAATGGGCCAACCTCTGGTTCCAGTACACAGAAACACCCTTCCTAGTCTGGCCCAAACACAACCGGTTTGGGGCCTGTCTCAGGTCAGGGCTGAACTTTCACTGCTTTATCTGCAGTAGGGAATTGAGGATATCTGACCTCAGAAACAACCACCTCAATTTTGTAGAGGGGAAAAAAAAAGAATCCCTACCTCACATCATATAACCAACCAAATTCCAGCTGTACCATATATTAGGTCATATATTGAAACCATAAAAATACAATTAAGAAAACATAAAGCAATAATATTGGAATGGAAAAAGGCTACTCTAAGTAGCCACTTAACCAAAATTTCTTAAAAAGAAAGAATAAAGCAAATTGTAGAGAAGAAAAACAACATTGTTAATAAAGCTGAGAAGCAGATGACACATTTATTACAGAGGCTTCATTTGCTTTATGAACGTCTCCTACAAAACAAAAAAAACACGAATAATCCAATGGAAAGGATAAGTAAAAGTTAAGAAAAGTTCATGGCAAAGAAACTACAAAAGGCTCTTAAATACATTAAAAGTGCAAAACTTTGCTCATAATGAACATTCCAAATTAAAACTATCCTTCTGGTTGGCAGAGACCTACAGGGATCAGCAAGAATGTATGGAGACACATCCTCACTCAGTGCTGGAAGGCACAGGCATCCACTCTGCCTCCAGGGAGAGCAATTAGCCAATCAGTCTTTGATCCTACAATCCCATTTTTAGGAACATAGCCTACAAGTATGCCAAATGTGTAGGAAGCGGTTATATACCATTTGGCAGAGACCTACAGGGATCAGCAAGAATGTATGGAGACACATCCTCACTCAGTGCTGGAAGGCACAGGCATCCACTCTGCCTCCAGGGAGAGCAATTAGCCAATCAGTCTTTGATCCTACAATCCCATTTTTAGGAACATAGCCTACAAGTATGCCAAATGTGTAGGAAGCGGTTATATACCAGAATATTTATGATGTTATTGTTTCTAGTAGGAAAAGATTGGAAGTAACTCAAATATCTGAGTAGAAAACTGGTTAAATAAACTATGGAACAGATCGCTATGCAGATATTTAAAAGGATCCAAAAGAATGAAATTGGGCCTTTCGCTGCTGCTGTTGCTCAATGGCTAAGCCGTGTCCACCTGTTTGCGACCCCGTGGACTGCAGCACATCAGGCTCCGCTGTCCTTCACTATCTCTTGGAGTTTGCTCAATTCATATTCATTGAATTTGGTGCTGTCATTGAAGTTGGTGTTGCTATCTAACCACCTCATTGTCTTCTGGACTTTTCTCCTTTTGCCTTCAGTCTTTCCCAGCATCAGGGTCTTTTCCAATGAGCTGGCTCTTCACATTAGGAGGTGGCCAAAGTATTGGAGCTTTAGCTTCAGTATCACTCCTTCCAATGAATATTCAGAATTGATTTCCTTTAGGATTGACTGATTTGATCTCCTTGCAGTGCAAGGGACTGTCAAAACTCTCCTCTATCCTTACCTCACACTATATACAAAAATTATCTCCACATGGATTAAAGAATTACATATAAGAGCTAAAATAATTAAACTCTTTTTTAAAAATTGGACTAAAATTTCATGATCTTGGATTTGGAAATGGATTCTTAAATATGACACCAAAAGCACAAATAACAAAAGAAGAAAATAGATAAATTGGACTTCACTGAAATCAAAGCTTTGTGTATCAGAAGATACTATCAAGAATGTAAAAAGACAGCCCACAGAATAGGAGAAAATATTTGCAAATCATATATCTGATGAGAGTTCAGTATGAAGAATATATACATATAAAGAACTTCTAACTCAACAGCAACAAAACAAAAATCCAACTTTAAAAAGGGCAAGAATCTAAAAAGGTATTTCTCCAAAGAAAAGACACAGATGGCCAATAAGCATAGGAAAAGATGCTCAGCATCCTTAGTTATTAGAGAAGTAAAAACTAAAACCACAACAAGAATCTACTTCATACACATTCAGTTCAGTTCACTCGCTCAGTCGTGTCCGACTCTGCAACCCCATGAACTGCAGCACGCCAGGCCTCCCTGTCCATCACCAATTCCTGGAGCCTATCCATTGAATAGGTGATGCCATCCAACCATCTCATCCTCTGTCATCCCCTTCTCCTCCTGCCCTCAATCTTTCCCAGCATCAGGATCTTTTCCAATGAGTCATTTCTTCACATCAAGTGGCCAAAGTATTGGAGTTTCAGCTTCAGCATCAGTCCTTCCAATGAATATTTAGGACTGATTTCATTTAGGATGGACTGGTTGGATCTCCTTGCAGTCCAACGGACTCTCAAGAGTCTTCTCCAACACCACAGTTCAAAAGCATCAATTCTTTGGCCCTCAGCTTTCTTTATAGTCCAACTCTCACATCCATACATGACTGGAAAGACCATGGGTTTGACTAGATGGACCTTTGTTGGCAAAGTAATATCTCTGCTTTTTAGTATGTTGTCTAGGTTGGTCATAGCTTTCCTTCCAAAGATCAAGCATCTTTTAATTTCATGGCTGCAGTCACCATCTGCAGTGATTTTGGAGCCCCTCAAAATAAAGTCTGTCACTATTTCTATTGGTTTTCTCTCTGTTTGCCATGAACTGATGGGACTGGATGCCATGATCTTAGTTTTCCGAATGTTGAGTTTTAAACCGACTTTTCCACACTCCTCTTTCACTTTCATCAAGAGGCTCTTTAGTTCTTCTTCACTTTCTACCATAAGGGTGGTGTCATCTCTGTATCTGAGATTATTGATATTTCTCCCAGAAATCTTGATTCTAGCTTGTGTTTCATCCAGCCTGGATTTCACATGATAAATTCTGCATAAAAGTTAAATAAGCAGGGTGACAATATACAGCCTTGATGTACTCCTTTCCTGATTTGGAACCAGTCTGTTGATCCATGTCCAGTTCTAACTGTTGCTTCCTGACCTGCATATAGGTTTCTCAGGAGGTAGATCAGGTGGTCTGGTATTCCCATCTCTTTCAGAATTTTCCACAGTTTGTTGTGATCTACACAGTCAAAGACTTTGGCATAGTCAATAAAGCAGAAATAGATGTTTTTCTGGAACTCTCTCACTTTTTTGATGATCGAACTGATGTTGGCAATTTGATCTCTGGTTCCTCTGCCTTTTCTAAATCCAGCTTGAACATCTGGAAGTTCACAGTTCACATACTGTTGAAGCCTGGCTTGGAGAACTTTGAGCATTACTTTGCTAGTGTGTGAGGTGAGTTCAATTGTGTGGTAGTTTGAGCATTCTTTGGCATGGCCTTTCTTTGGGATTGGAATGAAAACTGACCTTTTCCAGTCCTGTGGCCACTGCTGAGTTTTCCAGATTTGCTGGCATATTGAGTGCAGCGCTTTCACACCATGCATCACCTTTTAGGATTTGAAACAGCTCCATTGGAACTCTATCAGCTCTACTAGCTTTGTTTGTAGTGATGCTTCCTAAGCCCCACTTGACTTTGCATTCCAGGATGTCTGGCTCTAGGTGAGTGATCACACCATTGTGATTATCTGGGTCATGAAGATCTTTTTTGTATAATTCTTCTGTGTATTCTTGCCACCTCTTCTTAATATCTTCTGCTTCCATTAGGTCCGTACCATTTCTGTCCTTTATTGTGCCCATCTTTGTATGAAATTCTCCCTTGGTATCTCAAATTTTCTTGAAGAGATCTCTAATCTTTCCCATTCTATTGTTTTCCTCTATTTCTTTGTATTGATCACTGAGAAAGGCTCTTTCTTATCTCTCCTTGCTATTCTTTGGAACTCTGCATTCAGGTGGGTATATCTTTCCTTTTCTCCTGTGCCTTTCACTTCTCTTCTTTCACAGCTATTTGCAAGGCCTCCTCAGACAAACATTTTGCCTTTTTGCATTTCTTTTTTTTGGGAATGGTCTTGATCACTGCCTCCTGTACAATGTCACGAGTCTCCATCCATAGTTCATCAGGTGCTCGGTACTCTGTCTATCAGATCTAATCCCTTGAATCTATTTCTCACTTCCACTGTATAATCGTAAGGGATTTGATTTAGGTCATACCTGAATGGTCTAGTGGTTTTCCGTACTTTCTTCAATTTCAGTATGAATTTGGCAATAAGGAGTTCATGATCTGAGCCACAGTCAGCTCCCCGTCTTGTTTTTGTTGACTGTACAGAGCTTCTCCACCTTTGGCTGCAAAGAATATAATCAATCTGATTTCAGTATTGATCATCTTGATAATTTTTGAACAGGGATCTTATATTTTCATTTAGCCCTGTGGCTCATATATTTTACAGTCTGCCTTGCATAGATCTGTATTGTGTGATTTGTAGGAATCAGGTAAAACAGCATGAAAAAATGGGGGAAATAAAAATCTGCTGCATGACACAGGGAGCTCAAATCAGGTGCTCTGTGACAACCTAGAGGGGTGGGTTGCGGTGGGAGGTGGGAGGGAGGTTTAAAAGAGCGGGGACATATGTATACCTATGGCTCATTCATGTTGATATAAGGCAGAAACCAACACAATATTGTAAAGAAATTATCCTCCAATTAAAAATAAATTTAAATTAAAAATGAGGGAAATACATAAAGCAGGATGATTACTTTTATAACCTGAAAGCTGGTCTCATGTCTGTAGTGACAGAGATGGCTGGGTGTTTCTGTGGGTCTGGGGACGAGCCGCTGAGGTTTCCTACCTGGGATTGCTAGTTTAGGGTGAAGCAAAGGGAACTCGGGCTTCCCGGGTGGCGCTAGTGGTAAAGAATCCTTGCCTGCCAATGCAGGAGACATACGCAACACAGGTTCAATCCTTGGGTCAGGACAATCCCCTGGAGGAGGGTATGGCAACCCACTCCAGGATTCTTGCCCGAGAATCCCATGGACAGAGGAGCCTGGTGGGATACAGTCGCAAAGAGTCAGATATGACTGAAATGAGTTAGCACAGCAGCACAAAGGGAACTCACAAGGAGCCCATGGTTTGATGAGGAATAAAGACCCTTAAAGAGAAGTATAATAGAGACTCATGTTATGAGCCCAGGGATTGTGGGAAAGTGGAGAAGTGATCTCTACCCATCCTGGGGAAGGGGGGTGGGAGAGTGATTTCCCTGAAGGAACTGAAGCCAGAGCCAAGCCTTAAAGGATGAACAGAAGACAGGCCAGGAGTGGGTGGGAATGTAGCAGTGTGTGTGTGTGTGTGTGTGTGTGTGTGGGTATACATGCATGGGGCAGGGAAGCTATTCTAGGCAAATGTAACCCCATGAACAAAATCACAGAAGTAAGAGAATCATGACACCTGACCTTTATAAGAATCTTATAAATGCCATTCTATGGGCAGAAGAAATGCAATTGTGAGGGCTGATGGTTGGGCCGCTGGCAGCCTGGTTGTGAATGATTGAGACATCACCCTGTAAGTGGTGAGGAACGACTCACATTATACAGCAGTGGAGACTGAATCTGCACTAACCTGCCCACATTTGCATAGTTAATAGCAAAACTGGCTTGGCAGTCCAGGTCTGGCCGATTCTCAACTAACGTTGTCAGGTTTAGCAAATAAAGATAAGAGGATGCCCTGTTAAATGTGAATTTCAGACAGACAAGATGTAACTTTTTAGGGTGTATGTTCCATGCATTGTTTTGGATAAATGCGTGGCGTGCGAAGTCCCTTCAGTCATGTCCGACTTTTTGTGACCCCATGAACTGTAGCCCACCAGGCTCCTCCATCCGTGGGATTCTCCAGGCAAGAATACTGGAGTGGATTGCTATGCCCTCTCCCAGGGAATCTTCCTGACCCAGAGTTCGAATCTGCATATCCTTGCAGGGACATTCTTAACTGCTGAGCCACCGGGGAAGCCCATTTTT
Organism: Aepyceros melampus; assembly: GCA_006408695.1. NCBI lineage: Eukaryota > Metazoa > Chordata > Mammalia > Artiodactyla > Bovidae > Aepyceros > Aepyceros melampus. Next base: position 6,014 of record SJXQ01001467.1, read on the forward strand.
ATATACTTAAAATTATTTGTTGTTCATACAAATTCAAGTTTAAGCGGAAATCTAAATCTGGCAACCCTTCTCCAAACCCCTGTTCTTCCTTCTGTTCTGTGTTGGTCCACCACTGTTAATTCTCCTCCGTCCAAGAAAAGATCCATGAGAGAAGTGGGAGAATAAAACATGAGATGAGGAGAAATAAATGTCCAGAATATGCAGAATTGCAATTTAAGCGTCTTTCCCGGTTGCCTATGTCAGGGACCTGGGATTTAAATTAACCAGAGAAAGGGTCCACCATCTCATTATCTGAATGCTAAACAGAGGTTTCTCTAATTTCATGCACATATGGGAGGACAGTGATTGAGAAAGTGAATTAGTCGCTCAGTCGGGTCCGACTCTTTGCAAGCCCATGAACTGTGGCTCACCAGGCTCTTCTGTCCATGGGATTCTCCAGGCAAGAATACTGGAGTGAGTTGCCATTTCCTTCTCCAGGGGATCTTCCCCAATCCAGGGGTCCATCCTGTGTCCCCTGCATTGCAGGCAGATTCTTTACTGTCTGAGCTACCAGGGAAGCTCCAAAAGATGAACGATCATTAAATTTTAATGAACTCCTGAAAAGCATGATTATTTATGTACAAATTAATTCTACTCTTGCAGATAGGGAGGACAGAGAAGCAGGCTATTTGACACTGGGATTATTTTGTCTTTTTTGTTCATCCATTATATTTCAGGAGCTTTAAAATCTTTAAAGACCACCTCAGGGGCAGGTAGAGATGTCACTAATAGCTTTAAGCATTTTCTATTGTGTAAAAGAAAAAGAGGAATTCCAAATATGGAAGACCATAGTTTCCAGTGCTCCAAGCCACTTTAAATACTCTTCAAAGGAAGTGCCAAGAAGAATGAGAATGAAGTTTTTTTTTTTAATGTCTCCCTTATTATGTTCTTGCCTTCTTAAGATCTTAACATGCCTGTGTCAGAGGCAAGTAGCTTTTTACTATCATCTTGAAACAGAATCAGGAGACACTGACTCTAGAAAAATGTAGACGACGTTTTTCTTCTTCTCTAAGTAACACAGCACATTATGGTTAGCATATGTGTCTCTCCCTTTCATGTGCTCCTTTTGATTACGTGTTCTGTCTCTCTAGGTCTTTGTAGTCAAAAACGTGAGGCTTTCCCTTATAAACACCGCAGTCCTGCAGAAACGTCTTGGCCGGCGTTACCGCGAGAAGCGTGTCTGCCTGGCTTATAATTGTCAGTGCCGCACGTTTAGCACGGGTGTCAAGAGAGTGCCCATCTCTAGGCTGTACTGCATCTACCCGCCTGGCTGCATTGCACTGTTCCTTTTCCCCTTGTTTGGAATTGTTTTCGACTGGGCAGGAAAGCAATGACTCCTTGATTCCTGTTCCTGGTCATGTTGACTCGAGTGACATTCACTACTTGCAGTCTTCCTCCACTCACCTGTAAGTCAGGGCTAGTAATATCCCCCCTCTCAGGGTTGTTGCAAGCACTGAACTCCACCTGCATGTACAGCTTGCATGAATTCCTTATGGCCGCCAAAACAAGTTGCTACCCACTTGGTGGCTTCCAACAGAAAACACTGATTGTCTCAGAGTTCTGGAAGCTGGAAGTCTGAAATCAAGGTGTCAGCAGGCCCATGTTTCCTTGGAAGCTTCTAGGGGGTGATCCTTCTCTTTTTCAGCTTCTGATGGCATCACTGCCATCTGCTTAGTTGTGATGTGGCCTTCTCCTCTCTATGTCTCCGGCTGTCTTTTCTTGTCTCAAGGACACCTTCATCGGGTTAGCACCCACTGAATCCAGCATGATCTCACCTTTTTCATCTGCCAGACTCTCTTTCCAAATAATGTCTCATTCTGAGGTTCCTGGAGGACATGAGCTTTTGGAGGGCAGTATTTCACCCACACTATGCAGCTTCTTAAGCAGTGCTGGACTTCAAAGAATGGAAGCTCCTTCTTCCATCTCTACCATCTGGGCACAGGTTAACTAAGCCAGGATTTTATGTAACTTTCTCAGTCCCTCTAAAGAATAGGCTATTTACACATGGCCCCAGAAAATGCCTTGTAGAGCCACTGGTAGTTGGTTCCTCTGCCAGGTGGTCTGTGCCAGATGCTGGGAGCCAGGGACAGGGTGACCGACGTCCCAGCCCTTCAGGAGGCCATGGTCTAGTGGAGGAGAGTGACATGTAAATAAGCAAATACAATGCTCCTATTTATTAGGCTGGCGCGCGTCCAGGGCTCCATCCAAAACAATGCTTCCAGAGCTGTTGGCTTCACACGTGGTTCCAGGAGCCAACTCTACCCCGGCTCTCCCTGCGGCTCCTCAGGCCTCGCCCTCCTGCCCCCACAGACAGGGCTGGCAGGTTACTTTCAGGTTAATTTCAGTCATCGCATTTATCCAGACCCTTGTGGACTTACTGATTTTGCCCTTTATCTTTATTGGAAGTATCTCAGCTGGCTTGCTGCTCTTTCACTTTTTTCCTTGGTGATGGATTTCTACACCCTCTTTCAAAAGACAAAACAAATTGTTTGTTTAACCTCCCCAGGAATAAGTGGGCCAGGGGTGGCGTGGGAAGGGAAGCGTACTTATTTTTCTTGTGGGCAGGCCTTCCTGGGTATTTCCAAAGAGACTCTTGACTGACTCACCTTATTTCATTTTCCCCATTGTATTAAAAAAAAAAAGTCACCTCTCTGATTCTTCCTTATCCATACACCTTTCTTTTCTGCCCTGCTCCCCCATCCCATGCTCTTCCATTGTAAAGTGTGGCCAATGTGTACTTTCATATGGCTTATTTAAAAATGTTTCAGGGGTCAGTGCATGGGGCTCGGAAGTCACTTCAAATGTCACTTGATGATAGACAAATGACCGTTCTGTTATTTGAATGGGATTTGGTGCTTTGTTAGAAGTTTAGGTCTGTTGGCAGAGCTCAGAAGAACGAATCTTTTGGGGAAATTTCTAAGGTGATGCTTCTCAAAACCCTGACTGTATTGGAATCACATAAGTGGAGGTGCTTGTTAGAAATGCTTAGTCCACCCTGGAGATTCTGATTCCTTAGGCCCAAGGGGAAGGCCCAGCCATGACATGTTTTAGAACCTGCCAGCTGCCTGACGCACAGCCAGGCTTGAAATTCTGATGCCCAGGGTGTACCCCAGATCCATCAAACCAGACTGTCTGCTCTGAGACCCAGGGATCACTGTTGTTGTTGTTTAGTTACTAAGTTGTGTTCACCTGTGACCCCATGGACTATAGCATGCCAGGCTTCTCTGTCTTTCACTGTCTCTCAGAGTTTGCTCAAATTTATGTCCATCGCATCAGCGATGCTATCTAACCATCTCATCTTCTGCTGCCCTCTTCTCTTTTTTCCTTTCCTGGCATCAGGGTCTTTTCCAATGAGTCAGCTCTTTGCACCAGGTGGCCAAATTATTGGAGCTTCAGCAACAGACTTCCAGTGAATATTCAGGGTTGATTTCATTTAGGATTGACTGGTTTAAGCTTGCAGTCCAAGAGACTCTCAAGAGTTTTGTCCAGCACCACAATTCAAAAACATCAGTTCTTTGGTGCTCAGCCTTCTTTATCATCTCTCACATCTGTACATGACTACTGGAAACCATAGGTTTAAGTATATGGATCTTTGTTGGCAAAGTGATGTCTCTGCTTTTCAATACACTGTCTGGCTTTGCCATAGCTTTTCTTCCAAGGAGCAAGCGTCTTTTAATTTCATGGCTGCAGTCACTGGCAGTTACTCCAGTATTTTTACTTGGCGAACCCCATGGACAGTATGTATGAAAAGGCATCACTGACCTTGCCTTTAAACTTACCCAGGTGATTGCAATGTGTGGCCAAGGCTGAGAAGCCCTGCCCAAACTCAGGCTTGAGCTGGAGGGCAGGTTGAAAACATGGTGGGCAGCATCCCCGGACTCCAAAGCAGCAGGGGCAGGGTGGGGCGGGGGTGGGAGGGAAAGTCTGAGAACTGAAATTCCTAGCTGATTTCCAGATGCTGCTGCCGCCGCTGGTCTGAGACTACACTCTGGGGACCATGGCCATAAAGCCAAGTTGCTTTCCTCTAGGTCACATGTTCTTCCAGTCTTCTGCTGCTTCTCACTACCCTCTCCCTCCGCTCTCCCTTCAGTCCATTCTCATCCACTCAGATACCCTAGCATTTCTTCTGAGCCCTGGGTTTGTCCTCTGGCCCCTCTGCTGGCATCTTAAGGGGCAATGCAGAGCAGACTTGCAGGAAGAGAGACCTGCCTGTTTTGGTGTTCTTTCACTCTGGGTGCAGGCCCAGTGAGTTCTCCCGGAACCAAATTCCCCCGAAACTACTCCCCGTCCCTGGATGGGGCTGGACTAGGTCCCAGGGTCCAGTGAGGATCCAGTCTTAGCCCAGCTCAGGGATCCAGTCCAGACTGTGGGCCAAGGAGCACCTGAGCCTGCTGCCGGTATGAGCAGTTGATGGGGAATCTGGAGGAAGATGGAAGGGAAGAGGGGGGAGGTCTGGGCTGCAGAAGCTACCAACCTGGAACTTTCAAAAACTGGGAGCCCAGGAACCCCGTATTCATGGGTGTTCTGCAGGGTTTTAGGCAGGAAGCCAGTGATGTCATCTGAAAAGGAGCTTGGGACGAGGCGAGGGCTGGCCTGGCTGCTGCAGAAAGGAGCTGTCTCTATCTCTCGCCTCCCCAGGGTGGATAATTTGCCGTCCAGACCTGTGGCCTGGGAGCCACTTAATTTAAAGGACATGATCCTGTGGTCATCATAGAGGCTTCTAATATCCTCCCCACTTTTAGCTCATGGGATAGAAGCAAATGTCAAAAGCAACACTCCTGCGGGGAATAGAAGGCTGTCCTTGTTGAGCCCCAGGCTGATCTGACAGCCCATCACGATCTCCAGGCAGCACGGCCTCTCCTCCTGTCTCTCTTGGGCCAGGTGAACCGAAGCTCTGAAATCCTTGCGGAGTTCTCTGTGGAGCAGGTGGGCTCTGTTTGAGGGGGAGGGATGCTTGGGAGGGGGCAGGGCAACCAGGAGGCCAGCTGCACCCCGAAAGGAAACAAGGGAAGACACAGGGGTGTCTCCTGGCTCCCAGGCCAGGAGGGTCTACTCAGGTTTCCTTTCTGTTAGGGCCTCAGTTCAGTTCAGTTCAGTCGCTCATCATGTCCGACTCTGTGCGACCCCATGAATGGCAGCACGCCAGGCCTCCCTGTCCATCACCAACTCCCAGAGTTCACTCAGACTCATGTCCATCGACTTGGTGATGCCATCCAGTCATCTCATCCTCTGTCACCCCCTTCTCCTCCTGCCCTCAATCCATCTCAGCATTAGAGTCTTTTCCAATGAGTCAGCTCTTCACATGAGGAGGCCAAAGTATTGGAGTTTCAGCTTTAGTGGGTTAGGGCCTCAGGGTGCCTTAAAGCTGCCATGGCCAGAGTATGGCAGTCTGTGTTGACCTGGGCATGAGATCTGGCTTTACTATAGGAGAGTCTGTTCATCTTGAGTGAGTAGTGAGGATAACATTCCAGAAATCAGGCTCACAGTTCCTACCAAGAAGACTGGAACCTGGGAAAATGGCTTCAGACAGCATCTCTTCTTTATGGTAAGAGGAGATAGGGTTCCATACTGTTCAAACCTATTTCCCCAGGAAGCCAGTGAAGGAAAGAGAAGGATCAAAGCTGACTGGAGAGACCCATCTCGTCACTCTGCGCATAGCCATTGCACACCTCTGCTCTGTGCCCAGGGTGGTTGTGGGTGCTGGTGATGCTGAGAAGGATGAGAAGACAGGGTCTCTAGCCCCTAGGACAGCAGTTCTCAAAAGTTTTGTGTAAGGACCTTTCATACACTTATAAATTGGGGTCCTGTAAGAACTTTCCCTTGTGGGTTATACTTGTCAGTGTTTATCATGTTAGAAATGCAGAGAAATGTTTAACATGTTTATTTTTTCATTCATTAGAAAAAATAACCCCCATACACATCAACACAAAAAACATTTTAATGGGAAAACTATATTGTTTTTATTCTAGACAACTTTTTTAGATTGTAATTGATATCTAATAAACTGTATATATTTAAAATGTATTCATTGATGTTTGACATAGATATATACCCTGAAACCACCGCAGAACATCCAACATCCTAACCCCACAACCACTGATCTGCTTTCTGTCACTATATATTAGTTGCATTTTGTAGGATTTATATAAATGGAATTATACAGCTTGTAGTCTTTTTTTCCCTAACTTCTTCCACTCAGCCTAATTATTTTGAGATTCATCCATGCTGTTGTGTGTATCAATAACTCATTCCTTTTTACTGCTGGGAAGTATTCCATTCTATGGATTTACCACAGTTTGTTTATTCATTCATCTGTGGGTGAACGTTTAGGCTGTTTCCAATTTTGGGCCTTAGAAATAAAACTGCTATAAATATTCATTTACAAGTATTTATATGGACATATGCTTCTTTTTCTTTTGTGTAAATATTAATATGTAGGAGTGGAATAGTTGATCATATAGTAGGCATGTGTTTAACTTTTTAGGAAACGGCCAGACTGTTTTCCAAAGCAGTTGTATCATTTTACATTTCCACCACTAGAGTTGAGACTGCTAGTTTTTCCCTACTTTTGTCAACATTTGGCATGGTCAGTCTTTTGGATTTCAGCTGTTCTAACTGATGGTGGTATCTCACTGTGGGTTTAAGTTGCGATTCTCTAACAACTAGTGATAATGTGCAGCTTTTATGTGAATTTCATGTATGTCATTTTTGCTGAATTTCTATTTAAATATTTTGGTCATTTGAAAAATTGGGCTGTTTTATTGTTGAGTTTTGAGAGTTAAACATATATATACATATAGGATTATAAAATATACATATATTGGAGATATATATATATATTGGTTTGCTGTTGTTGTTTTAGTCACTAAGTCGTGTCCGATTCTGCAACCCCATGGACTGTAGCCCACCAGGCTCCTTTGTCCATGGGATTTACTGGCAAGATGCTGCAGTGGGTTGACATTTCCTTCCCCAGGGGATCTTCTCTGACCAGGGACTGAACCCACCTCTCCTGCTTTGCTGGCAGATTCTTGACCACTGAGCCACCAAGGAAGCCCTATATTCTGGATATCACTCCTTTATTAGAAAATGCTTTGCAAAGTTTTCTCCCAGGCTGTGACTTGTCTTTTCGTTCTATTAACATCATCTTAAGAGCTGCAATTTTATTTTCAATGAATTCCATTTTATCAACTTGTTCTTTCATGGTTTGTGCTTTTGCTGTCTAACCTCACAAATATTTGCCTAGCTCAGGTTTACAAGGGGTTTCCTGGTGGCTCAGCAGTAAAAAAGCCACCTGCAATGCAGGAGACGCAGGAGACTCGGGTTCGATTTAGGGTTGAGATGATCCCCTGGAGAAGGAAATGGCAACCCATTCCAGTATTCTTGCTGGGAGAAGCCCACCAGCAGAGGAACCTGGTGGGCTGCAGTTCACATGGTTGTAAAGAGTCAGAAACGACTGAACATGCATGCACAAGGTTATAAAAATTTTCTCCTGTGTTTTCTTCTAGAAGTTTCATAGTTTTAGGTCTTACATATACATGATACATTTACACTTAATTTTTACTTTTTTAATTTTTAAAAAAATATTTATTTTTTAATTGAAGGATAATTGCTTTACAGAATTTTATTGTTTTCTGTCAAATCTCAACATGAATCAGCCATAGGTATACATATATCCCCTCCCCTTTGAACCTCCCTCCCATCTGCCTCCCTACTCCACCCCTCTAGGTTGATACAGAGTCCCTGTTTGAGTTTCCTGAGACATACAGTAAATTCCCATTGGTTATCTATTTTACATCTGGTAATGTAAGTTTCCATGTTATTCTCTCCATACATCTCACCCTCTCCTCCCCTTACACTTAATTTTTAAATTAAACTTTTAATTTTGATGTAAATGCATGCTCACATGCAATTCTAAGGACTAATGCAGAGAAAGCTCACATACAATTTACTCAACTTTCTTCAGTAGTAACATCCTGCAAAACTGTAGGAGAATGTCACATCAATGATGTTGGCATTGATACAGTCAAAATACAGAACATTTCCATCACTACAAGGATCTCTCCTATTGCTCTTTTATAACCATACCCACCTACTTTTCTCCATCCCCTCCTCCTTACAACCACTAATCTCTTCTTTGTCTCTATAATTTTGTCATTTCAAGATTGTTATTAAGTGGTCTTAAACAGTATGTAACCCTTTGGGACTGGCTTTTTTTTTTTTTCATGCAGCCTAAACCCTGGAGACATTAGTTTGCCAACAAAGGTCCATCTAGTCAAGGCTTTGGTTTCTCCAGTAGTCATGTATGGATGTGAGAGTTGGACTATAAAGAAAGCTGAGGGCCAAAGAGTTAATGCTTTTGAGCTGTGGTGCTGTAGAAGACTCTTGAGAGTCTGTTGGCCTGCAAGGAGATCCAACCAGTCCATCCTAAAGGAAATCAGTCCTGAGCGTTCATTGGAAGGACTGATGTTGAAGCTGAAACTGCAATACTTTGGCTACTTGATGTGAAGAGCTGACTCATTTGAAAAGACTCTGGTGCTGGGAAAGATTGAAGGTGGGAGGAGAAGGGAACAACAGAGGATGAGATGGTTGGATGGCATCACTGATTCAATGGACATGAGTTTGAGTAAACTCCAGGAGTTGGTGATGGACAGGGAGGCCTGGTGTGCTGCAGTTCATGGTGTCGCAGAGTCGGACATAACTGAGCGACTGAACTGAACTGAACCGAATCCCTGGAGATTCATAGAAGTCTTTGAGTATATCAACGGTTTATTTCCTTTTATTGCTGAGTATGGATGTACCGTGATTCATTTAACCACTCACCCATGGAAGAACATCTGAATTGATCCACTTTTTATAGAAAAACTTTATTATAAATAATTCTACTATGAACATTTGTGTGCAGTGTTTTATGTGAATATGTTTTTATTTTTCTGGGATAAATGCTCAAAAGTGCAATTGCAGGGCTGTATAGCAGTACATGTTTAGTCTTGTAAAAACTGACAAATTGTTTCTCCGGTGCCTCTACTGTTTTGCACTCCCAGCAGCACTTTACGAACGATCCAGTTTCTCTACATTCTTGCCAGGGTTTGTTGGTGTTACTACTTTTTCTTTTAGCCATTCCGACAGGATGTGTAGTGATAGCTCATTCTGATATGATTTGCTATAGATCCCCAAGATTTTCTCCTACGTTGTTTCTAAAAGTACTATAGTTTTGTGTTTTACCTTTACATTTGTGATTCATTTTGAATTAATTGTAAAAAGTGTGAGATTTAGGTAGGTCAAAGTTCAATTTTTGACCTATGGTTATCCAATTGCTCCAACCCCGTTTGTTGCAAAGGCTGTCCTTCACCATTGAATTGCTGTATATCTTTGTCAAAAATCAAGTGGGCATATTTGTAGGTATTATTTCTGAGTTCTTTATTCTGTTTCATTGATTTATGTCTGTCCTTCCATTGATCTCATGCTCTCTTGATTACTGTGCTGCTGCTGCTGCTGTCACTTCAGTCATGTCCGACTGTGTGTGACGCCATAGACGGCAGCCCACCAGGCTCTGCCGTCCCTGGGATTCTCCAGGCAAGAACACTGGAGTGGGGTGCCATTTCCTTCTCCAATGCATGAAAGTGAAAAGTGAAAGTGAAGTCGCTCAGTGAAAGTGACTCTTCACGACCTCATGGACTGCAGCCTACCAGGCTCCTCCATCCATGGGATTTTCCAGGCAAGTGTACTGGAGTGGGTGCCATTGCCTTCTCCGCTTGATTACTGTAGCTGTCTGATAAGCCTTAATATAGGATAGGGTGATGCTCTTAACTTTATTTTTATTTTTCAAGATTGTTTTAGCTATTCCAGGATCTCTGGCTTCCATATACATTTGAGAATAAGTTTGTTTATACCTACAAAAATGTTGCTGGGATTTTGATAGGAATTACATTGAAGCTATAGATCAATTTGGGGAGAATTGTCATCGTTACTATGTTGAATCTTCCACTCCATGAACATATGGTATGTCTATTTCTTTCTTTGATTTTCAAAAATCAGCATTTTGCAATTTCTAGCACACTTATCCTGTACATCTTTTGTTAAGTTTATTCTTAATATTACCTTTTATTTTGAGTGATTTATGTAGAGTGGTATAGTGTCTTTAATTTAGTTTCCACCTGTCCATTGTTACCATATAGAAATATGATTGATTTTTTGTGTATGTGTTGAATATTTTCCTACAATCTTGCTGAATGCCCTATTAGTTCCAGGAGTCTTTCAATCACATTATCTGTAAAAAGGGATACTTTTATGTCTTCCTTTCTAACCAGTAAGCTTTTTATTTATTTATTTTTCTTGCTTTCTTGCTGTGGCTAGAACTATGCTGAATAAAAATGATAAGAGCAGACATCCTTGCCTTATTTTCAGTCCTACAGAGAAAGCATTCAGTCTTTCACCATTAAGTATATTAGCTATAAGCTATTTTATAGATGCTATTTATCAAGTTGAGGAATTTCCCAGCTATTTTCAGTTGTTGAGAATTTTCATGAATTGTCATGAATGTATGTTGAATTTTGTCAAATGCTTTTATCCTGTCAATTGACAGTGAGCATAAAATGTTTATTCTTTAGCACATTTCTATGATGAAATATAACAATTAAATATAATTGTTAAATATAACGATTATTATTTTTTTAATGCTGAATCAGCTTTGCATACTTGAAATAAATCCCATTTGGTCCTGGTGTATAATTATTTTTATATGTTGCTAGGTTTGGTTTGTTAACATTTTGTTGAGGATATTTGCTTTGAAGTTCATGAGAAAATTGGTCTATAATCTTCTTTTTTTTGTACTGTCTTTTATTTGGTATGAGGATAATACTAGTCTCATAGGATGAGTTGGGAAATATTCCTTCTTTTTTTTCTTTAAGAATTAAATTGTTTTACATTGGTGTTAATTCTTTTAAAAATGCTTAGTAGAATTCTCCAGTGAAATCTCTTGGAGATTTCTCTGAGGGGAGCTTTTGAAATTACAAATTCTATTTTTATTTATTTATTTGGCTGTGCAGGGTCTTCATTGCTTCCCTCGGTCTTTCTCTATTTGCAGCAAGTAGTAGCTGCTCTTTGTTGCAGTGTACGGGCTTCTCGTGGTGGTGGCTTCTCTTGTGGAACACAAGCTCTAGGGTGCATGAACTCAGTATTCGCAAACAGGCTTAGTTGCCCTGCAATGTGTGGAATTGTCCCAGACCAGGGATCAAACAGTGTCCCCTGAATTGGCAGGCAGATTCTTAACCACTGGATCACCAGGGAAACCCACAAATTGTATTTTTAAATTGGTTGTAGGACTATTCAGGTTGTCTATTTCATCTTGATTGAGTTGTTGTGGTTTGTGATTTTTGAAGACACTGATGGGACAAATTTATGGGGACAGTTATTTTCCTATTAAGGGATATGCAATACTATCCTCTCATTCTTGATACTGTTGATTGTACTTTTCCTCTTTTTATCTTTCTCTGTCTTGCTGAAGATTTGTGAATTTTATTGATTTATATTTTAAAGAATTGGCTTTTTATATCATTGACTTTCTCTGTGGTTTTCCTGTTTTCAATATTATCAGATTTCTGTGTTTATCTTTATTGTTTCCTTTGCTTGCTTTGGGATTCCCTGGTGGCTCAGACGGTTAAGCTTGTGCCTGCAATGCTGGAGACCCGGTTCGATCTTTGGGTCGGGAAAATCCCCTGGAGAAGGAAATGGCAACCCACTCCAGCACTCTTGCCTGGGAAATCCCAGGGCAGAGGAGCCTGGTGGGCTACAGTGCATGGGTCTCAAAGAGTTGGACACAACTGAGTGACTTCACTTTCATTTTGCTTGCTTTGGGCTTGTTTTGCTCTTCAGTTTCTGGTTGGAGCTATGTCCAGCATTTTTTAGTTGTAAGAGGGAGGACCAGGGAAGAATAGGCCTGCTCCGTATCAGTGGAACTGAAGGTTGATTAACTTTTAAAAAGATTTTAAAAATAAGAAAAAAATCTTACATAGTTACACATTTAGTAAACATTTTCTTAAAAAAAAAAAAAGATTTATTTTATCTATTTAATTTTGATTGTGCTGGGTCTTCATGGCCGTGAGGGTTTTGCTTTTCTCTAGTTGCAGTGAGCAGCGGCTGCTCGGTATTTGCAGCTTCTCACTGTGGGGGGTTCTCCTGTTGCAGAGCACAGGCTTAAGGCCCGCTGGCTTCCGTAGTTGCGGTGGGTGGGCTTGGTAGTTGGGGTTCCTGGGCTCTAGGCACAGGCCCAGTAGTTCTGGCACATGGGCTTACTTGCTCTGAGGCGTGTGGGATCTTTTCAGATCAGGGATTGAACCAGTATCTCCTGCATTGGCAGGAGGATTCTTTACCACTGAGCCACCAGGGAAGCCCCTGTCACAAGTAATGAGCCAATATCATCAAAGTCCGTAATGTATTTGTATATCCTCAACTAGTTTTTACCTAATGTTCTTCTCTTCCAAGATGTCTCTTAGATTCCTCTTGTCTGTGACAATTTCTCTGACTTTCCTTGTTCTTTATGACCTTGAAAATTTTCAAATACACTGGTCAGATATTTTTAAAAATTCCTCATAATATGGCATTTTTTCTGATGTTTTTCTTATGGTTAGATTGGAGTTATGGGGCTTTGCGAGGAAGATCACAGAGGTAAAGGGCCATTTTCATCACATCACATCAAGGCTACATAGTATCAGCATGACTTATCCCTGCTGATGTTTGGGGTTTATTAGGTTTTTTCACTGTAATGTGCTATAATGATGACATTTCAGTACTCCTACATATTGTACTCTTTGGAAGAAAGTTGCTATATGCAGTCCACATTTAAGGAGTGGAGAGTCATATTTCACCTTCTTGAGTAGGTTGTCTCTGCATAAATTAGTTTCCACTTATTTATTTGTCCTATCATTGTATTTTATTGATGTGGATTCATGGATCTTTATTTTATACTTTGGGTTATAATCTAATACTGTGTTTTTTATTTTGTTGCTGCCTTCATTTTGAAAAATATTTTTGCCAGATATAGAATTCAAGGTTGACATGTATTTTCTTTTAGTACTTTAAAGATGCCCCATCAGTGTCTTCTTCCCTACATATTTTCAGTGATAAATCTGCTGTCATTTTTTGTTCCTTGGTACATAACATGTGTTTTTCTCTGGCTGCATTTAAGATTTTATCATTGGTTTTAAACAATTTGACTATAATGTGTCTTGGTGTAGTTTTCCCCCATGTTTCTTCTGCTTTGTGTTTCTTGGAATTCTTGAAGGTGGGTTTATAATTTTCATTAAGTTTGGAAAGTTTTAGCTATTACTTCTTTAAATATTTTTCTTGCCACCCACTCTGTATCACCTCCTTTAGGAACTCTGGTTATCTATATATGAAGTGGCTTGAAATTGTCCCACAGCATATTGATGTGCTGTTTACTTTTATTTTTAAAAAATGTTTTTCATTTTTGTTAGTTTTTTTTGCTATCCATGCCTTCAAGTTTACTAAATTTTCCTTCTGCAGGGTCTAATCTGCCATTAATCTCATCTAGTGTATTTTTCTAGTTATAGACATTCAACTTGGGACTTTAAAAACTATCTTCCATGTCTGTAGCTAACAATTTTGTATGTTTGAATAGTTTTAATAACAGTATTATAATCACTTTGCAAACAAAGGTCCTTGTAGTCACAGCTATGGTTTTTCTGGTAGTCCTGTACAGATGTGAGAGTTGGACTATAAGGACGGCTGAGTGCTGAAGAATCAATACTTTTGAACTGTGGTGCTGGTGAAGACTCTTGAGAGTCCCTTGGACTGCAAGATCAATGGAAATCAACCCAGAACTTTCATTGGAAAGACTGATGCTAATGCTGAAGCTCCAAGACTTTGGCCACCTAAGGCAAAGAGTTGACTCATTAGAAAAGATCCTGATGCTGGGAAAGATTGAAGAGGATGAGATGGTTAGATAGCATTACCGACTCAATGGACATAAATTTGAGCAAACTCTGGGAGATAGTGGAGGACAGAGGACTGAAGTCCATGGGGTAGCAAAGAATTGGAAATGTCTAGCAACTGAACAACAAAAACAACAATTATAATAACTTACTGTTACAATATTCCAGGGACAGGAGAGCCTGGTAGGCTGCCGTCTATGGGGTCACACAGAGTCGGACATGACTGAAGTGCCTTAGCAGCAGCAGCAGCAGTGTTACAATGACTTAGTATCCTTCTTTGCTAATTCTAACATCTGTGCCATTTCTGGATCACTTTCAATTTACTTATGATTGTCTTTATTGTGGGTCATGGTTTCTGTCTCTTTCCATGCCTGATAATCTTTGCTTGGATTTCAGACATTGTGATTTTCGCCTTGTTAGGTGCTTAAAATTTTTATGTTACTATAAATATTTTTGATGGCTTCCCTTGTAGCTTAGTCGGTAAAGAATCTGCCTGCAATGAAGGAGACCCATGTTCAATTCCTGGGTCGGGAAGATCCCCTGGAGAGGGAAATGGCAACCCACTCCAGTTTTCTTGCCTGGAGAATCCCATGGACAGAGGAGCCTGGCAGGCTACAGTCCATGGCGTCACAAGAGTCAGACACGACTTAGAGACCAAACCCCCATCACCATAAATATTTTTAAGCTTTATACTAGGATGCAATTAAATAAGCTGGAAGCAGTTTAATTCTTGGAGTCTAGCATTTATAATTAGCTAGGTTGACCCATAGCCATGCTTATTCTAGGGTTAATATTTTCCCATCACTGAGGCAAGACTTTCCTGAATACTCAGCAAAATACTCTGTGAATTATGAACTTTACTGGTGTGGCTGGTGAGAACTAGTACTATACCTGGCCATGTGTGAACACTTAGCCGTTATTTCTTCTAATCATTTTGAATGAGTTCTTTGCTTGTCCTTAGGTCATTTTCTTTTAGCCATGCGCTGATTATTACTCTGCTGAGCCTTTGCAGAGGACCTTCTACAGACCTCTGGAGTTTTCTCTCTGTGCCGTTTATTCCTCTTTGTTCTATGACTCTAGCTTCCTCGGTCTTTCTGGACTCCTAGCTCTGTATCCTTGACTCAGAAAATCTCTAAAGCTGTGCCTTTGTTTCCCCTCCTGGGCTACATCCTGCAAACTCACTGTAGGAAGTTGTGGGGTTCACCGTGTTTGTCTCCTATATTCAGGGCTCACATTGCTTCATTGCCTAGTACCTAGTGTTATGATAACTGCTTTATATATTTTGTCTGGGTTTTTGGTTACTTCAGATGACAGAGTAAATCCAATTTCTGTCAACTGCATCTTGATTGGAAAATCTGCAAAGCTATTAAAAATTACGTGGTCAGATCCTAGACCTGGGATTCTGGTTCACTAATAGGTCTGAGGTGAGCATCGAGCGTTCAAGTTTCTGAATTGAGGAGACAAAAATCATAACAGCAGCAACTGATTAGTAAGCGATTAGCAAGCAATTAGCATTGGTGATTCTTATGTCCATCTCCTCCCACACAACTAAGAACTGTAGTATAGCATGAAAATAATAGTATTTATTATACTTTTCCAGTGAAGCATGCACCATGTTAGCTGTTTTACATGCTTTGTATAATTTCATTTTTGCAACAAGGTGTTGATCAAGGTCTTCTTAGCAGTGTATCTCAGAAGAGGAAACCAAAATTTAAGAAAGGATAGAAGAATAGCAAAGGAGAATAAGGAAAGAAAACCCTAGCCCTTTGTCACTTCAGGCCACTGAACTGCTTTCCACAGTCCACATCCTTACCCATCTGCAAGGAGCTCACTCTGATATTTGATCAAAGCAGAAAGCTGCTTTCAGAATCATTTTTATTCATTATGATGATTGACCGGGTTTTACTAACTCTGTCCTTGTGCAATTACTTTGCCATTTACAGATACCTTTTCCTTTCTTCGTTATGATATTTTTGTTGTTGCTCTTTCTGTGCTTTTAAAGAAAAATGGAACAATTATTAAATGCCAGCAAAGGAACATTTACAAAATCTCTGAGACATAAAGGCTGTCTGTGTACCCATCAGCCAGCTCAAGAAAGAGTTGAATGGCTGTTTACAGATATTTCAGGTGGGACTAAGGTGCTTTGACTCAGGGCATAGACCTCAAACTCAACCCTTCCCTCTACCTTGGGTTGCTTCCATCTTTATTCTGAGCAAGCTCTCCAGAATGTACTACTTCATAAAGTTCAGAGATCAGGGCCCCTTGTGAACAGGGCATGCTACTTCACATACCCTGAGGAATAGATGCTCTCAAAGGCATCATTTAGCTGTTTGCAGAAGAAGCAGCACTTTTGGCTATCATGTAGCAAATTGCATAGTTAATAAAAATAGAAATACTCTGAGGGAAGAATGGAGCATATGTTATAGTCTCAGGGAAGCAATATCTCATTTTCTGTGCCAAAACATCAGAAACTGTTTAGGAATTACATCAGGTAACTTCTCTACACTGGTGTTCTGGCCAAAAACAAAACTGCCCTTGAGCACCACCTCTCTCACTGAAGATAAAACGTGGCATCTGTTTTCTTTATCTTTCTCTCCAAACGAAGTTACCTGCAGGCTTCATAAGTGGAACTGCAGATGTGTTGCTTTGTGGATGACACTTCCTTTCCCAAGCTGAGGGCATTGTGTTAATTCATACCATGAAGTTGGTCCCTACATGTGGTAGCTGTGAAAGTCTGGAGATGGTGCCGGGTGGAGGTGGGGGGATGTCTCAGAATAAAAAGATTTTTTGAATTCATATGCACATTGAAGCTTGTGCACATATATTGTTTTTCAGTCACTAAGTTGTGTCTGACTCTTTGTGACTCCATGGACTACAGCATGCCAAGCTTCCCTGTCTGTCACTATCTCCTGGAGTTTGCTCAGATTCATGTCCATTGAGTTAGTGATGCTATCTAACCATCTCATTCTCTGTCACTCCCTTCTCTTCCTGCCCTCAATCTTTCCCAGCATCAGCATCTTTTCCAGTGAGTCTGCTCTCTGTATCAGGTGGCCAAAGTATTGCAGCTTCAGCATCCGCCTTTCCAATGAATATCCAGGGTGGATCTCCTTTAGGATTGACTGGTTTGATCTTGCACTCCAAGGGACCCTCAAGAGTCTTCTCCAGCACCACAATTCAAAAGCATCAATTCTTTGGTGCTCAACCTTCTTTATGATCCATCTCTCACGTTAGTATATGATTGCTGTAAAAACCATAGCCTTGACTATAAGGACATTTGTGGACAAAGTGATGTCTCTGATTTTTGAATATGCTGTCTAGGTTTGTCATAGCGTTCCTTCCAAGGAGCAAGCATCTTTTAATTTCATGGCTGCAGTCACTGTTGGCAGTGATTTTAGAGCCCCCCAAAATAAAATCTGTCTTGTTTCCACTTTTCCCCCTTCTATTTGCCATGAAGTGATGGGCCCAGATGCCATGATCTTAGTTTTTTGAATGTTGAGTTTTAAGCCAGCTGTTTCACTTTCCTCTTGCACCCTCATCAAGAAGCTCATTAGTTTCTTTTCACTTTCTGCCATCAGAATGATATCATCTGCATGTCTGAGGTTGCTGATATTTCTCCTGGCAATCTGGTTATTACATATATGTAGCTGCTTTGGGAATTAAAGGTGTGAGTCAATTCAGTTTCTGAATTAATGGTGAGTGTTTACTGTTTTTTTTTCTTTTTTTTTTTTACAATCAAGAGACAACACGCTGTGATGAAGGGACTTTGTGATTTGTCAAGTTTTCTGACATTAAAACTGGACACTCTACTCAAACTTGAGGATTGTTGGACTGGAACATCTTTAACCTTTCTTGTTGTCTACAATCCCATGACTATGTAACCTTGGATACGTCCACTGTATGCTCTGGGTTTTTCATGTATTCAGTTCCTAGGATTCTATCTCATGTGCCAGAATGTGTGTCTTCCCTTAGCATTTTGAGCAGGGTATTTCCATGTACTGCTGCTGAGATCCTCCCCAAAGTTCACCGTGGGTCTTTGCTCCCCACTGACTCTGAACTTTCCATGCCATTTTAAACCCCTTGAGTCTTTCTGTGTTCTTTCACTCATTGCTTTCATAATCTCCTAATTACCAGACTATAGCATTTTATCCATCCTTCCCTCATCCCCCAAGTGATCTCTGAACTAGCACGACTCCATCTACCTCTCCTCCCATCACACAGTAAAAATTCCTATTCCCATAGTGCCAATGATCTCAATTAGTTAGAGGTTAGGAGGAATGCCACCTGATTTAACATATTCATACGAATTCGTACAGTTATCACCGAGAGCCCCACAGAGACAAACTCCCCTCATGCATTTACCTTTGTGAAAGAAAATGCTTATTAATCTCAATTATCCCTTAATTGGTAACTTTCAACAGTAAGGAAAAAAGATGTGAAAAATGCAGATAGTTAGGAAGTGGAAATAACTTTTTGGGCATGCGCCCACCAAACAGGTGGGCCAGTCTGGACTAGAGTCTGTTCCCAACATCAGTATCGCTCCTTTCCCTCCCTGCTCCTTTCCCTCTCCCTTTCCTTTCCTTCCCCACCTCCTTTCCCTGCGGTCCCTTCCCCCCCTCCTTCTGATCTCCCCCCTCCCCTCCCTTCCTGTCTTCATTCTTCTACTTCAAAACACTGCACATTTTCACAAGTGCCAATATATTTCACTGTGTCTCACCTATCAGGGAGGGCAGAGGGAGGAGAGGAAAGCTGTAGGCTGTTGACAGTAGTTGATATTTTTTAATAAAATCTGCTTGTGTCCATCTGGGATTTTCTTATTGGGAGTGTGGAGCAGAGTAGTCATAATGGTGAAGAATTAAGATTAAAGCATGGGCTGAAAATGTGAATTTTTGTAGCATTTATATCTTCGCATATTCATTTAGAAGTTTTATGGCTTCTAGAGCTCTTTCCTGCTCTGTAGGAAACAGTGAGTCCGTGGACTGAATAACAAAGTGTGATTTCTAGATCATGTTTATCCTGGAAGAATGCAGTGAGGGGTCCAGGCAAGCAGGGGTGGGAGACAGTAGGGGGGATGCGGAAGGATGCTGTGTAGCCAGGGGCTGAACTGGAGAGGTGGAGGGTACCTGGACACCATGCATCCTTCTCTGTAAGAAATTAGGGCTCAGTTTCCACTGGCTTGGGGTCAAATATTAGTTCCTGGGTGGTGGATGGGGCATGGTAAACTAGAGTCCTTATGTTACTGGCATAAGGCTTTGGAAACTGGAACAGCCCGTGCTGAGGAGAAAGCAGGGTCTCCACGGGCAGGATGGAGAGACTGTGAAGTGGGCTGGGACAGGGGTGTTGGAAACCTAAGCAGCAGCCCTGGACTTCATATCCCAGGTCATCCTAATAGTGAACTTGGCCCAATGTTACGACCTTGTGCACGAGCGGCTGGAGAACAGAGGTCTTACCTGTCACAACTCAGGTTGATTTGTTCAGTTTCCTGGTCTCTGCAGAGCTTAACCTAACTGGGGATCCAACAGAGCAAGAGGACATTAAGAATACCCATTTGGCAAGTGGTGCAGAATCAGTATTCTTGCCTGGAAATTTCCACTGATGGAGGAGCCTGGTAGGCTGCAGTCCATTGGGTCGCGAAGAGTCGGGCACAACTGAGCGAGTTCCCTTTCACTTTTCACTTTCATGCACTGGAGAAGGAAATGGCAATCCAATCCAGTGTTCTGGCCTGGAGAATCCCAGGGATGAGGGAGCCTGGTGGACTGCCATCTATGGGGTTGCACAGAGTCGGATACGACTGAAGCGACTTAGCAGCAGCAGCAGCCGAATCAGTATGAAGATGGTCTGCACGGAAACACTGAAGCTCTGAGCATTTCACAGTAAGTTGAATGAATGATGTGGCCAAGCTCTATTCATTTTTAACTTTTTAAACTTCCTGAGCTTATTTAAAAATTTGGACTAATCTTAGGCTCACAGAGAAGTTTCAGTAAAAGGACAGAGAGTCGTCAGTTGCATCTCACCCAGTTTCCCTTAATATTAACATCCTACATAACCAGTATATAATAATCAAGCCCAGGAAATTAGCATTGGTATCATGCAATGAACCAAACTGCAGACCTTATTGGAATTCTACTAGATTTTCCATGAATGTCCCTTTCTCTTCCCCTTTCCTTCAAGATCCCACATTACATCTAGTTGTTAATTTCTTTTCAATTTCCTCCAATCTGAGTGACTGCTTTTCCCTTCTCTCATGCCTTGACACTTTTTTGAGAGTTATGTGTGCTTCGTCACTCAGTCGTGTCCGACTCTGTGTGACCCCACGGTTTGTAGCCCACCAGGCTCCTCTGTCCATGGGATTCTCCAGGCAAGAGTACTGGAGTGGCTTGACATTTCCTCCTCCAGTTTTGAAGAATAAGATTCCAGTACTTTGGCCACCTCATGTGAAGAGTTGACTCATTGGAAAAGACCCTGATGCTGGGAGGGATTAGGGGCTGAGGAGAAGGGGACAGCAGAGGATGAGATGGCTGGATGGCATCACTGACTCAATGGATGTGAGTCTGAGTGAACTCTGGGAGTTGGTGATGGACAGGGAGGCCTGGGGTGCTGCGATTCATGGGGTCTCAAAGAGTCAGACATGACTGAGTGACTGAATTGAACTGAACTGAACTGATTGATTATCTTATAGAATGTCCCTCATTTTGGGTTTGTTTGGTGCTTTCTAATGATTAGAATGTTGTGAGTTTTTGGAACAAATACTACAGAAGTTATGTTGTGTCCTGCTTGGTATATCCTATCAGGGGGTTTCTGATGTTGGCGTGTATCACTGCTGGTGCTAATCACCCTGATCACTTGGTTCAGGTGGTGTCTGCAGGGGTATTTGCTGTAAAGCTCCTATCTTCCCTTTCATAATTAATAAATAACTTGGGGTGAGATGTGTGTGCCTAGTCACTCAGTAGCGTCTAACTCTCTGTGATGCCATGGACTGTTGCCTGCCAGGCTCCTCTGTCCATGGGGATTCTCTAGGCAAGAATAACAGAGTGAGTTGCCATTCCCTCCTCCAGAGAATCTTCCCAACCCAAGGATCAAACCCAGGTCTCCCGCATTGCAGGCAGTTCTTTACCATCTGAGCCACCAGGGACTTTGAGATGATAAAAACATACTGTTTCTTTTCAGAGTTTCATTCACGAATTTTAGCATCTATTGGGGATCTTGTCTATGATAATCATGACTGTGGTATTTGCCTTATGGTGAGTTTCTATTTCTTTCTTTCTTTCTACATTTACTAATTACAATTCTTCTGTCTGGACGAGCTATTCCTTCTCTCCCGTTTATTTACACACTTGATTATTTCTTTCAGTATGGACACTTTTAATCAGTCATACAAATACTGTATTTGGCCATACAAATACCATAGACTGGGTGACTTAAACTATAGAAATTCATTTATCATGGTTCTGGAGGCTGGAAAGTCCAAGATCCAGGTACCAGCTGACTCAGTTCCCAATGAGACCCGTCTCCTGCTTTGCAGATGGCTGTGGGGAGAGAAAGAGCCCTTTCCTTCTTCATATAAGGCCACTGATCCTTGACTATGATCCTACCTCTATAATCTCACTTAACCTTAGTTACCTCTTAAAATCTCTGTCTCCAAATAAAATTACACTGGGGTTTAGGGCTTCAAGATTATGAGCTTTCAGTTCAGTCACCTAGTTGTGTCCGACTCTTTGCAACCCCTAGGACTGCAGCACGCTAGGCTTCCCTGTCCATCACCAACTCCTGGAGTTTACTCAAACTCATGTCCAACACATCAGTGATGCCATCCAACCATCTTATCCTCTGTCGTCCCCTTCTCCTTCTGCCTTCAATCTTTCCCAGCACCAGAGTCTTTTCCAATGAGTTGGTTCTTTGCATCAGGTGGCCAGAATATTGGACTTTCAACACTTCCATTTAGGATTGACTGGCTGGATCCCCTTGCAATTCAAGGGAATCTCGAGTCTTCTCCAGCACCACAGTTCAAAAGCATCAATTCTTCAGCACTCAGCTTTCTTTAAATTATGAGTTTTAAGAGGATACAATTCATTCTAGAGAAGACACTAGTATACTTTATTTTATTGTTAAAAATAAAATATTATTTTACTTTAACATTATTAAAATACTATTTTTTTTTCATTTTGCTACTCAACTTGTTCTACCTTTAGAAATTAGAAACTCTTTCAGGATGCTGAGTTTTTTTTTAAAGCCTTCCATTTTATTCCTTCATTCATTTGTACTTTCTTGCTTTCTGGCACCACAAGATATTATAGGCTCATCTTGTATTTCCCCTGCCCCGGCCCTGGAATCAATCATTTCTTGAAGGAGCTCTTGTTCGTTTTATTGGAGAATAATATTTAGAAACCAGTATTCTATTGTTAGCTGTGCTTATTGCTACCGAAATGTCTGCTTTTAGGCCCTCTCAGTGGATAGAATTGGGAAATATTATCTATGTGTACTAACCCAAGCACGCACATCCTTCTACACTTCTGTACCTGTCTGTGTCTTTGATATACAAAATATCTTGAGTTCCGTGAACTGTTTTTTACTTATTATGCTTCTTACACAAAATGTGAGAGATTCTGCCCTCCCTCCATACCAACCACTCTCTGACCCTGTGGACAACCCTTGTCAATTCTATTCTCTCACTATCTACCTGAAGTCATCACACACTCCTTAGGATAAGGGTTCAGTCTTATAAGATGGCCCTCTTTCAGATGTCAATTACAAGTTCAGACCTCTGGTACTTCTGAGAGACTGGCTATCAGCTGAGAATTCCCTCCCTTCAGTTTTCGTAATTTGCTAGAATTCATCATACTCTGAAAGGCCCTTGTTACCGGCTTATTATAAAGGATACAACTCAGTTCAGTTCCGTTCAGTTCAGTCGCTCAGTCGTGTCTGACTCTTTGTGACCCCATGAATCGCAGTACGCCAGGCCTCCCTGTCCATCACCAACTCCCAGAGTTCACCCAGACTCACGTCCATTGAGTCAGTGATGCCATCCAGCCATCCCATCCTCGGTCATCCCCTTCTCCTCCTGCCCCCAATCCCTCCCAGCATCAGGGTCTTTTCCAGTGAGTCAACTCTTCGCATAAGGTGGCCAAAGTACTGGAGCTTCAGTTTTAGCATCATTCCTTCCAAAGAAATCCCAGGGTTGATCTCCTTCAGAGTGGACTGGTTGGATCTCCTTGCAGTCCAAGGGACTCTCAAGAATCTTCTCCAACACCACAGTTCAAAAACATCAATTCTTCTGCGCTCAGCCTTCTTCACAGTCCAACTCTCACATCCATACATGACCACAGGAAAAACCATAGCCTTGACTAGACGGACCTTAGTCGGCAAAGTAATGTCTCTGCTTTTGAATCAGAGGAAACAAATTGAGTTTAGTAAGTGAAGGTGACAGTTGAAAATGGAAAATTATCTACACTGGTTCAAAGGATTACATGATGGCAGTAAAAAAAATTAACTACAAATAGAAAATGTGAAATTATTAGCAGTCATGAGTGCACGGTGATTTACATGTAAGTTCCAGTACTCTTGCCTGGAAAATCTCATGGACGGAGGAGCCTGGTAGGCTGCAGTCCCTGGGGTCGCTAAGAGTCGGACACGACTGAACGACTTCACTTTCACTTTTCACTTTCATGCAGTGGAAAAGGAAATGGCAACCCACTCCAGTGTTCTTGTCTAGAGAATCCCAGGGATGGGGGAGCCTGGTGGGCTGCCATCTATGGGTTGCACAGATTTGGACACGACTGAAGCGACTTAGCAGCAGCAGCAACAGCAACAGCAGCAGCAGCAGCAGCAGCCTGGTGAAAAACAGTTTCGTTAAATTCAATTTTTTCTATTAGGAGTTTGCAGTACTATTAACAAATAGCTGTTCCAATGAAAAACATATTATTTTTAAAGAAAATAAATAGCTATAACTTGTAGCTGATTAATAAACTATTTTAAAGAACTGTACTATTTTTCACTATATTTCCTGAAAGTATCTTGGGACCATTAAGGAATTATATTTAAATTTCACCTTTTTTTTCTGGAATTCTAAAAGCTAGAAAAAGTAACATCACTTCCTAGAGCCTTATTTAAGACTTAAATTGAAGAAAGCAGGGAAAGCCACAAGACCATTCCAGTATGATATAAATAAAATTCCTTGTGATTATACAGAGGAAGTGACAAACAGATTTAAGGAATGAGCTCTGATAGAGTGCCTGAAGAACTATGGCTGGAGGTTTGTGAATTTGTACAGGAGATAGTGATCAAGACCATCCCAAGACAAAGAAATGCAAAAAGGCAAAATGATTGAGGAGGCTTACAAATAGCTGAGGAAAGAGAAGTGAAAAGCAAAGGAGAAAAGGAAAGATATATCCATTTGAATACACAGTTTCAAAGAATAGCAAGGAGAGATAAGAAAGCCTTCTTTAGTGATCAATACAAAGAAATAGAGGAAAACAATAGAATGGGAAAGACTAGAGATCTCTTCAAGAAAATTAGAGATACCAAGGGAATATTTCATGCAAACATAGTCACAATAAAGTCCAGAAATGGTATGTATCTTACAGAAGCAGAAGATATTAAGAAGATGTGGCAAGAATACACAGACGAACT
The DNA here is from genome assembly GCA_006408695.1 of Aepyceros melampus. Lineage (NCBI taxonomy): Eukaryota > Metazoa > Chordata > Mammalia > Artiodactyla > Bovidae > Aepyceros > Aepyceros melampus. Next base: position 30,625 of record SJXQ01001467.1, read on the forward strand.
ATACAAAAAAGATCTTAATGACCCAGATAACCATGATGGTATGATCACTCACCTAGAGCCAGACATCTGGAATGTGAAGTCAAGTGGGCCTTAGGACATATCACTATGAACAAAGCTAGCAGAGGTGATGAAATTCCAACTGAGCTACTTCAAATCCCAAAAGATGATGCTGCAAAAGTGCTGCACTCAATATGCCAGAAAATTTGGAAAACTTAGCAGTGGCCACAGGACTGAAAAAGGTCAGTTTTCATTCTAATCCCAAAGAAAGACAATGCCAAGGAATATTCAAACTACTGCACATTTGCACTCATCTCAGTTCAGTTCAGTTCAGTCACTCAGATGTGTCTGACTCTTTGTGACCCCATGAATCACAGCACACCAGGCCTGCCTGTCCATCACCATCTCCCGGAGTTCACTCACACTCATGTCCATCGGGTCGGTGATGCCATCCAGCCATCTCATTCTGTCGTCCCCTTCTCCTCCTGTCCCCAATCCCTCCCAGCATCAGGGTCTTTTCCAATGAGTCAACTCTTCACATGAGGTGGCCAAAGTATTGGAGTTTCAGCTTCAACATCAGTCTTTCCAATGAACACCCAGGACTGGTCTCCTTTAGGATGGACTGGTTAGATCTCCTTGCAGTCCAAGGGACTCTCAAGAGTTTCTCCAACACCACAGTTCAAAAGCATCAATTCTTCAGTGCTCAGCTTTCTTCACAGTCCAATTCTACATCCATACATAACCACTCATCTCACATGCTAGCAAAGTAATACTCAAAATTCTCCAAGCCAGGTTTGGAACCAGAAAAGGCAGAGGAACCAGAGATCAAATTGCCAACATCTGCTCAATCATCAAGAAAGCAAAAGAGTTCCAGAAAAACATCTACTTCTGCTTATTGTCTACTCCAAGGCCTTTGACTGTGTGGATCACCAGAAACTGTGGAAAATTCTTAAAGAGATGGGAATACCAGACCTGACCTGCCTCCTGAGAGATCTGTATGCAGGTCAAGAAGCAACAGTGAGAACTGGACATGAAACAACAGATTGGTTCCAAATTGGGAAATGAGTACATCAAGGCTGCATTTTGTCACCCTGCTTTTTTGACTTATATGCAGGGTACATCATGAGAAATATTGGACTGGATGAAGCACAAACTGAAATAAATATTACTGGGAGAAAGATTAGTGACCTCAGATATGCAGATGACATCACCCTTATGGCAGAAAATGAAGAACTAAAGAGCTTCTAGATGAAAGTGAAAGATGACAGTGAAAAAGTTGGCTTAAAACTCAACATTCAGAAAACTAAGATCATGGCATCTGGTACCACCACTTAATGGCAAATAGATGGGAAAAGAATGGAAACAGTGACAGATTTTATTTTATTTTTTGGGGCTCCAAAATCACTGCAGATGGTGACTGCAGCCATGAAATTAAAAGACACTTGCTCTTTGGAAGAAAAGCTGTGACCAACCTAGACAGCATATTAAAAAGCAGGGACATTACTTTTAAACAAAGGTCCATCTAGTCAAAGCTATCATTTTTCCAGTAGTCATGTATGAATGTGAGAGTTGGACCATAAGAAAAGCTGAGGACTGAAGAACTGATGCTTTTGAACTGTGGTGTTGGAGAAGACTCTTGAGAGTCCCTTGGACTGCAAGGAGATCCAACCAGTCAATCTTAAAGGAAATCAGTCCTGAATATTCATTAGAAGGATTGATGCTGAAGCTCCAAAACTTTGGCCACCTGATAGAAGAACTGACTCATTGGAAAAGACCCTGATTTGGGGAAAGATTGAAGGTGGGAGGAGAAGGGGATGACAGCATGAGATGGTTTGTTGGCATCACTGAATCGATGGACATGAATTTGAGTAATCTCCCAGAATTGGTGATGGACAGTGAAGCCCGATGTGCTGCAATCCATGGCGTCACAAAGAGTTGGACAGGGCTGAGTGACTGAACTGAACTGAGAGTCTTTCTCATTCCTTTCATGGACATGATTTAAAATACAAAATCCTTTAGACTACTGACATAAGACATTTAGAAAAATAATAAATTACTGAAAATAACAGTAACTCACAATCTCAAAATTTATGTAAGAAACATGAAAATATGCTTGGCCACACTGGCAATATAGTATCTGCAGGTTGAACAACACATTTTACCCAGAACTGGTTAGCAGAAGAATATCAACATTCTCTTTCATTACTTGAAGAATAATTGACAAAATCTTTTGAAATGATACATATACATACACATATATGCATTTTAGCCATATATGAATGAGTATAAATATGCAGAGTATTAAAATGACCATTTTTAGCATAATTACATTTCTGTAAATCTATTTTAAAGAAATAATCCTAAATACTGAAGAAGAAAAACATTTCATCCACATTTTTCATGGTATGAATGTTCAGAAGTGAGAAATTTTAGCTAGTACTTCTTCAACTGGTTTCCTTTGTGGCTCAGTGGTAAAGAATTCTTCAGTGTGGGAGACTGGGATTTGATCCTTGGGTTGGAAAGCACAGTTGGAGTAGGAAACAGCAATCTACTCCAGTATTCTTGCCTGGAGGATCCCTTGCACAGAGGAGCTACAGTCCATGGGGTTTCAAAAGAGGAAGATACAAGGTAGTGACTAAACAACAACTGTTCAACATGGGATAATAACTAAGTAACTAATGGTACAGTCACTTACTGAGGTACCACATTTTAGCTTAGTAATGGAAAAGGCTCCAAAAGGTAAGAAAAGAACTTTAAGACATCACAGTACTGGAGGTGACATCACACTTGTGGCTGGAGTCACCAAGGGAAGAAATTAGATGTACTAATCTTAGTATCTTAGTACTTCTGTTTTCCTTGAAGCCCAGAAAAGGCAGCCCAGCAAGTCCAGACTGATCCTTTAAAATATATATATATACACACACACACACACACACACACACACACACATATATATATATAATTGAAGGATAATTGCTTTACAGAATTTTGCTGTTTTTTGTCAAACCTCATCATGAATCAGCCATAAGTATACATATATCCACTCCTTTTGAAGCCTACTCTCAACTCCCTCCCCATCCAACCCCTCTAGGTTGATACAGACAGAGCCCCTGTTTGAGTTTCCTGAGCCATACAGCAATTTCCTGTTGGCTATCTATTTTACATATGGTAATGTAAGTTTCCATGTTACTCTTTCCATACATCTCACCCTCTCCTCCCCTCTCCCCATGTCCATAAGTCTATTCTCTATGTCTGTTTCTCCACTGTTGCCCTGTAATTAAATTCTTCATATAGTTTTTCTAGATTCCATATATATGTGTTAGAATATGGTATTTTTCTTTCTCTTTCTGACTTATTTCACCCTGTATAACAGGTTCTAGGTCCATCCACCTCATCAGAACTGACTCAAATGTGTTCTTTTTTATGGCTGAGTAATAGCTGACTCATTTGAAAAGACCCTGATACTGGGAAAGAATGAGGGCATGAGGAGAAGAGGATGACAAAAGATGAGCTGGTTGGATGGCATCACCGACTCAATGGACATGGGTTCGGGTGAACTTCGGGAGTTGGTGATGGACAAGGAGGCCTGGCTTGCTGTGGTTCATGGGGTCACAAAGAGTCAGACATGACTGAGCTACTGAACTGAACTGAACTGAGTATTCCATTGTGTATATATACCACAACTTCTTTATCCATTCATCCGTCAATGGGCATCTAGGTTGCTTTCATATTTTAGTGGTAAATAATGCTGCAGTGACAATGGGATATATGTGTCTCTCAATTTTGGTTTTCTCGGGTATATGCCTAAGAGTGGGATTTCTGGGTCATATGGTGGTTTTCAGGCTGATGCTTTTGAGGTGGAACGTTTTTCCTAATTGGCCCTCACTCTTCCTAAGGCTCCCCTCTTGACAGAGGATAACAGCGTTCTCACATGCAGGAGGGCATCAGTTTTCTTTGCCTATCTCCATGGTCACCCGCACACTTAACAGCTTCTAGGGCTCCTTGCTTCCATAAAATGGAGAGCAACATGGGGTGGGGTGAGCTTGTGGTGCTCCCAGTCTGAAGAACTGAACAGGAGTCTGTGCCAACCACAGCCATCAGGTTCTACCTTGCATACTACCTCAGACAGCAAGTACTCAGGGCCGGATGCAGAGGGGTGCACGTGCACCCCACCATCACAAAACTGAGTATAGGAGGGTGATTTGGAGATGAGAAATGAGATCCTAATAATTGGCACACTCTTTGTTTATTGCTTGTTTTTCCACCTAGGAAATAAACTCTGAAAGGATGAGGCAGTTCCAATTCTTACCACAGTGCCTGGCCAGGACAGGTGCTCCATAAATAGTACTGAATTAACTCTGGATTATTGAAGGGAGGGGAAAATATGAGAAAAATTATCTATATCTCTGCCTTTTAGATTTTCCTGGTCCAAAAATTGCCCCTGCAAATGAAAGATATACACCAAGGGAGCACCACCTTTTCAGTCACCATATTCCATCTCTTTTTAATTACATGTGATGTCTTTAGGAAGTTACATAACTTTAGGAACCCCATTTACATTATCTTAAAAGTAGAAACAACACTTATTTTATTTTATTTTTTTAAATTAATTTTTATTTTTTTAGTTTGTTTTGCTTTACAATACTGTATTCGTTTTGCTATACATTGACATGAATCAGCCACGAGTATACATGAACTCCCAATCCCGACCCCCACCTCCACCCTCCCGCCCCATACCCTCTCTCTGGATTATCCCCGTGCATCAGTCCCAAGCATCCTGCATCCTGCATCCTGCATCAAACCTGGCCTGGCGATTGTTTTACTTATGATATCACACATGTTACACTGCCACTCTGCCAACCCATCCCACCCTCTCCCTCTCCTACAGAGTCCAAAAGGCCATTCTATACATCTGTGTCTCTTTTGTTGTCTTGCGTACAGGTTTATCATTACCATCATTCTAAATTCCATATATATGTGTAAGTATACTGTATTGGTGTTTTTCTTTCTGGCTTACTTCACTCTGTATAATCGGCTCCAGCGTCATCCACCTCATTAGGTATTTGGTAGCAGCATCCCTCCCTCCCCACAGCGCGACTGACCAAGTGAGCCTAAAAAAGAAAAAAAAAAAAAAAAAAGAGTGACTGCCACTGCCCCTCTGTGTTAGGGCGGAAATAGGACACTGAAGAGACCAGCAAACAGAGGAAGTTGAACAGCAGGAACCGCCTTGGAAGTGACCCCGCACTGCCTACAACACCAGAAAAAGCCCCAGAAATATCGTTAGTATTTTTTCGACCATTCTCTTTCATTTTTATTATTATTATTATTTTTTAGTATTAATATTTTTTCTGGTAGATGTTTGTGATTGTTTTTTCTTCCTATTTTTTNCAAGTTAACTCCTTCTCCGAGAGAAATGGTTATGGGGGAGAGCCCCCCATAAAGTCAGAGGTGTAGGTGAGAGCATAAAACAGACTCTGGTTTTGGGGGTAGATGCTTGGGAACAGGGGGTTTCCTGAGGCTTCATCACGCCTTTGCGTATGCCAAGCCTCCTTCCTCATGACCTTTGCTGTAGGTGGAGTTCCTCACGCTGGTTCCGGGCAAAAATAGGTACAATTATCTCAGATCATTTACTAACCTGTAGGTATCTACTTGTTTTGAGTTGAAGGCAGTAGATATGTTAACACTCGTGATGTCTTTCTTTTATTCAGCATAGTTGATAAAACTAGACAATCACTGCCTGCATATATCTTTTCATGTCAAAGTGAAGTTTCAGGAAACTCTTCAGTTATTGCTCCTGGAACTATACTTGAAAATAAACCCTAATGGATAAAGATGATATATTTTCAGCTGTTTTTAAGAATGATCATGCCTCTATCCTGGGCTTCCTAGGTGGTTCAGTGGTAAAGAATCCCCTGCCAGTTCAGAGTAGGCCAGAGATGCAGTTTCAGTCCCTGTGTTGGAAAGATTCCCTGGAGTAGGACATGGCAGCCTGCTCCAGTATTCTTGCCTGCAGCCCAAGTCAGCTGAAGTCAGACACCTCCGAGAGACAGTGCACATGCAGGCAGAGAGCACATGCCTCTGTATTTCAAAGAGGGGCACATCATGGCCCATTGACTACACTTTGCTGTGTTTCTGTATATAAAGTTTTGAAGGATTATGGCCACACTCCTTCATTGTCATATCAATTGTAGTTATTTACATGAGAGGTAGAGTTGAGTAGTTGGTACGGAGATTATGTGGACTGCAAAGCCTTAAAGTAATTCCTATTAAACCCTTCCCCCCAAAGTTTGCTGACCCTTGCTTTAGTCTAAGGTTTCCCTAAAGATTTCCATATGACAGTTGTTAAAGGGTATTTTAGTGGGTAGGATTAGTCAAAGGTCAAATAGGAAACAGTTAAACAAATTAAATTTTTCCCTTACTGAAGGATTTCTCAGGGCAATTAATGTTACTAATGCATGTCTTGATCCTTTTAGAAGGAAATGTGTTTGTGAACTTGTGAAGTCACTTTTCATGTCTGACTCTTTGTGACCCCATGGACTGTAGCCCACCAGGCTTCTCCATCCATGGAATTTTCTAGGCAAGAGTACTGGAGTGGGTGGTAGTATTTCCCAAAATTACTTGACTATTATATCTTTTCCTTGTGGACTCTGTATGGGATTAATGATCTATAAAACACATTTTTACAAATACTCAATAACATGTTTTCATTGTGTTTTTTTATTTCTGAATTCTTAGTGTCTGAGAGCACTGTCAATTTCCTGTTTTCTTCATAGTTCAGATATTGTAAGAATTATTTAGCTTAATGTAATGTGAACCTGGATCCTACTACTTTAACATGACCCCAGTATAGATTATTTCTATGTTTGACCTCATTTTTACAGGAATATTTTTTCTTTCTTTTGAATAATTTTAAACTTAACTTGAACACAGTGTATATTGAACTATTTTATAGCTGCATGTTTTTTTTCCCCATATTACTGAATTTGGAAAATATTTGAAAGCCATTGGTAAAAATTAGTTGCTCTGGGAAAATTAAATGTGTATCTATCATCTTCTTCACAGTGGACAGTCAAGTTAACAATTAGTTTTCTTTATGTTGAAGTAATCACTGACAAAAAAGGAAATATGAAGATCCTGGGTGCTGCAGCTAAAAGCTGGGGCAGCCAAATAAATAAATATTAAAAAAGAAAAGGAAATGGACACGGAAAATACGTTCAGTAAAATAATGTGGTTTATTTTCTTCTTTTACTGTAAGAGTTCATTGCAGTTGATTAAAGATTATATTTATATATTTTAATTAATCTGATAAAAATTTGGGCTCATATTTATTTCATTTTTCTTTAGTCTTGAGATATATGGTTTCTCAGAGCAGAAGATATAATATAAATTGAAATTTATACATTGGGTCCCTTCAAGCAGACAAAATGGAATGATCATGAAGTTGTAAAGAAGAGTAGTGGATCCAATGTAAGAACATCTGAGACTTAATCAATTAAATTAGGAGAAGATATTAAAATACAAAATCATTATTATATTTTTCCATATGCTAAGTCAAGTTCAGTTTCTATCTTTGATATACTCATCTAAAATTTTAGTATTCTATTTACTTAGCTTTCCAATATTATTAGAACCCACTCCAATATTCTTGCCTGGTGAATCCCATGGAAGGAGGAACCTGGTAGACTATAGTCCATGGGATCGCAAAGAGTCGGACACAACTGAATGACTTCACTTTCTCTTTTCATTATTAGAACATTTGATTATTGAAAATAATCTATTATAAAATTATATTTAATTTTTGAATTAATCTAGAAATTGTAGTTGATGGACACTATCAGTTTTTGCATGAGTTATTTATTAATGTTTATTTTACAAAATGGACTATAATTCCACTAGGCAGAGACTTTCTCTATTTATATTATCTCCTTGGGACCCAGAAGGCTCTCATTAATATTTGTTGAATGAATGAATTTTGATGATCTCTTGTAACCATTTTAATTAACCTATATAAGGTAGAATTTTAAAATGTACCTTGTATAGGTTAATGTATCTGTATATATTGATTTGATTTTGTGATCATTCTAAAACAGAGATTGGCAAAACAGGGCCTAAAGACAAAGTATGGCCCATTGTCAGTTTTGTCAGGCCTGTTGATTTTATACTTTTAAGTACTTGAAAAAAAAAAAAAAAGATGAGTAGTATATCAGGATATGTGAAAACTGTAGGAAATTTCATGATCTGTAAAATGTTTTATTGGGACACAGAAAATTTTCATTCATTTCCTTATCATCTATGGCTGATCTTGCACTAAATGGCAGGTTTATACAGTTGCAACAAAGACTGGATGGCCCACAAATCCTAAGATATTGATTACTTGTTCCTTTAAAAAAAATTGCCGACATTTACTCGAAACAAAACAAATAAAAAGAGAGAGAGACCTTAAGTAGTTCAACTTGCTTTCAATTTTGAAAGAATCCAACTAAATGGTCACATGCATCTTTTAGTCTCCATTTTACTATAAATTATATTTAGGTAATTTAGTATCATCAAGATGTAAAGGTATAAGCTATGTGATTTTTTACACTGTTTTCTTTAAGAAAGTGAATCAGTATTGATAAAATATACACATTGCTTGATGTCAAATTAAATAATTCTTGTTTCAGAGTTTTGTATTCCACTGACTTTCATATATTTATCCAAAATGACTCATATATGGATGTAGCTATGGATTATTTGATGGTAAAGCATTTAAAGCATGAATTCTAAATTCAGACATTTTGGAAATATAATTATTCTATACAGAATGTTCTTTTCTTTTTTCCTTATGTATCTCTTTTCCCTTCTCTATTGCAGTTCTCAAGCTTTAGATCAGCAGCTGTCACAATTTGAAAAAAAATTCTGGATAATAATAATGATAATACTAATAATAACCCTTTATATTTTGATAGTGTATTGTATTTTCATTTTTCAAAAAACTTTCACATACATCATGGAAATCCACTGAACTTAGTCTAAAACCTTACAGTTTAAAGCATGGTATCTTTCACTCTTGAAATTGGTATGAGGGCAGGTATAATCAAAGTGAAGAAATTTTTAATCATAATTGTTTCCCCCTAGTCCATTACTTCCTGTACTAAGTTGGACTGTGAAGAAGGCTGAGCGCAGAAGAATTGATGCTTTTGAATTGTGGTGTTGGAGAAGACTCTTGAGAGTCCCTTGGACTGCAAGGAGATCCAACCAGTCCATTCTGAGGGAGATCAACCCTGGGATTTCTTTGGAAGGAATGATGGTAAAACTGAAGCTCCAGTACTTTGGCCACCTTATGCGAAGAGTTGACTCATTGGAAAAGACCCTGATGCTGGGAGGGATTGGGGGCAGAAGGAGAAAGGGATGACCGAGGATGAGATGCCTGGATGGCATCATGGACTCAATGGACGTGAGTCTGGGTGAACTCCGGGAGTTGGTAATGGACAGGGAGGCCTGGCGTACTGCGATTCATGGGGTCACAAAGAGTCGGACACGACTGAGCGACTGAACTGAACTGAACTGAACTAATATCAAGAACCTTTGACATAATAGATAAGTAGAAGATGAAATGCTGTTTTTTTTTTATTTTAGTAGGTAAAAACAGCATAGATAATTGGAATTAAAGTTTTAAAAACTTATTATATAGAAGAATTCATCAAACTACATATCATTATACTTCTATTTTTGAGTGGAATAAATAGACATATACTAGCTATGATTAAATTTGTCATGAAATTCTTTGGTAGATCCAGCCACATGCAATTTCTCACTTGCTGAGTACTTTTCATAACTACTCCCACATTTTTTTCTCAATAGGCAATGTGTTAACAGGCTAAAATATTATAATAAAAATAATCAAAATAGTGATTTAAAATGATCAGTTCAGTTCAGTTCAGTTGCTCAGTCCTGTCCGACTCTGCAGCCACATAGACTGCAGCTCTCCAGGCCTCCCTGTCCATCACCAACTCCTAGAGTTTACTCAAACTCATGTTGATTGAGTTGGTGATGCCATCCAACCATCTCATCCTCTGTCTTTCCCTTCTCTTCCCGCCTTCAGTCTTTCCTAGTATCAAGGTCTTTTCAAGTGAGTCAGTTCTTCACATCAAGTGGCCAAAGTATTGGAGTTTCAGCTTCAGCATCAGTCCTTCCAATGAATATTCAGGACTGATTTTCTTTAGGATGGACTGGGTGGATTTCCTTGCAGTCCAAGGGACTCTGAAGAGTCTCCTCCAACACCACAGTTCAAAAAGATCAATTCTTTCGTGCTCAGCTTTCTTTATAGTCCAATTCTCACATCGATACATGACTACTGGAAAATCCATAGCTTTGACTAGATGGACCTTTTTTGGCAAGGTAATGTCTCTGCTTTTTAATATGCTGCCTAGGTTGGTCATACTTTCCTTCTAAGGAGCAAGCATTTCCTGGCTACAGTCACCATATGAAGTGATTTTAGATCCCCCCAAAATAAAGTCTGTCACTGTTTGCATTGTTTCCCTATCTATTTCCCATGTAGTGATGGGACCAGATGCCATGATCTTAGCTTTCTGAATGTTGAGTTTTAGCCAGCTTTTCACTCTCCTCTTTCACTTTCATCAAGAGGCTCTTTAGTTCTTCACTTTCTGCCATACGCGTGGTGTCATCGGCATATCTGAGATTATTGATACTTCTCCCGTCAGTCTTGATTCCAGCTTGTGCTTCATTCAGCTCAGTGTTTATTATGATGTACTCTGCATGTAAGTTAAATAAGAGGGTGAAAAAACACAGCCTTAATGTATGTAGTCATTTCCTAATTTGGATCTAGTCTGTTGTTCCATGCCCAGTCCTAACTGTTGCTTCCTGACCTGCGTACAGATTCCTCAGGAGCCAGGTCAGGTGGTTTGGTAGTCCCATTCCTTTAAGAATTTAAAATGATAGAATTGTCTATTTCTCTTGGAATAATCTAGAGTTTTGTGATCTAAAGCTGATAATGATCCCAGTGAATTTAAGATTTTGCCTCCTGGTGGGGAGAATTCAGAGTTAAAAGAGTAAAGTAAGGATTTATTTAAACAAGGATACACTCTCAGAGGGTTTCTCTGGTGACTCAGATGGTTAGGTTTCTGCCTGCAATGCAGGAGACTTGGGTTCAATCCTCGGGTCAGGAAAATCCCCTAGAGAAGGGAATGGTTATCAACTCCAGTACTCTTGCCTGGAGAATTCCATGGACAGAGGAGCCTGGTGGGCTCCTTTGAGATCCATGGGGTTCAAAGAGTCAGACACGATGAGTGATTAATATTTTCACTTTTTCATTTTCCACACTCTCAGAACAGACAGGTGAGTAGTTGATGGCCTGGGTTTCTTTGGCAAGCCGGTTGTGTTGTTGTTCAGCTGCTAAGCCGTGTTTTCCTTTTTTGCAGCCCCATTGACTGCAGCATGCTGGGCTTCCTCTCCTAGGACTATGCCAGTCCCTCACTATCTCTCAGAGTTCACGCAGATTCATGTCCATTGAGTCTGTGATGCTATCTAATCATCTCACCCTCTGCTGCCCTCTTCCCTGTTGCCTCTAATCTTTCCCAGTGTCAGTGTTTTTTCCAATGAGTCAGCTGTTGGTACCAGTGGCCAGAGTATTGGAACTTCAGCCTCAGCACCAGTCCTTTCAAAGAATATTCAGGTTGATTTCCTTTATGATTGAATGGTTTGATGGACATACAAATGAATGAGTTGAATATTCACTGGGGAGAGGAATTTGGGGGATGTATTCCCTGATTTTCATCCCAGCTCCATCTTCCAGAGGGGAGGAGGGTTTTTTGTCCTTTATTTAGCTTAGATCAGAAGTGTCATGGTGTCTGGTACATGATGGGTACTTCTTATCTGCAAGTCTAAGTTTATTGTAATGAGAGCACAACAAGCAGCAGGTTACAGCCATGTGCAGGAGATTCCCACCTTTCTCTGCATTTCTTTGTCTATTCCCAGAACACTTATCTCCCAAAGTGTGTGGTTTCCTGTCAGTCTGGAGGTTCTTGCTTTTCTTTGTCTGCCCATGGACCCCAGCTGTTTACAAGATGTGTGATTTCCTGCCACCTGGTCCTTGCACCCATATCTCTTCTCATCTCTAGTTACCTGCCTGTTATAACAGTAAGATGCGGCCACTATCAACCCATAATTATCTTTTTGGGGTCCTTGATGACTGCTCCATTTATAATTTCCCAATCATTGAAAACAAAGAACCTGGGAATACATATATCCTCCTTTTTAGAAGAAGACTCTCATCCTATTGGGCTTCCCAGGTGGTTCAAATGGTAAAGAATCTGCCTGTGATGCAGGAGACCAGGGTTCAATCCCTGAGTCAAGAAGATCCCCTGGAGAAGAGAATTGCAACCCACTCCAGCATTCTTGCCTGGAGAATCCCATGGATAGATAAGCCCGGAGGGCTACAATCTATGGAGTGGCAAAAAATTGAACACAGATGAGTGACTAACTCTTTCACTTTCAACTCATCCTTTTACTTAGAATCTAGGCAATTTATTCAAATGACCATATTAACTGTAGAATGCATCTATTCTATATATAGAGAGTATAAACAAAAGGATTGTTTTGTTTATTAAATTGCCAGATTAATTTAGTCCTATTATCAAAAAGAGAGAGTAGATATTGATAGATAACTAATAATCTTTGTTGCAGTACGGTTGCTACCCATTTCATCTATTTATATTGATTAATCAATAGAAACTGATTAATATCAAGTATATTTGAAAAGACCCTGATGCTGGGAAAGATTTAGGGCAGGAGGAGAAGGGGATGACAGAGGATGAGATGGTTGGATGGCATCATTGACTCAATGGACATGGGTTTGGGTGGACTCTGGGAATTGGGGATGAAGAGGGAGGCCTTGTGTGCTGCAGTTCATGGAGTTGCAAAGAGTCAGACACTACTGAGCAACTGAACTGAATTGATATATGTTACAAATATATATTACAATTAAGAAAACATAATATATGGAGGGGGTGGTTTAGTTGTTAAGCCGTGTCTGACTCTTGTGATCCCATGGACTGTAGCCTGCCAGACTCACCTGTGCATGGGATTATCCAAGCAGGAATACTGGAGTGGGTTGCCATTTTCTTCTCCAGTATAATATATATCAAAACATAGTTATATATCAGGGGCTTCCCCAGTGGCTCAGTGGTAAAGAATCTGCCTGCAATGCAGGAGACACAGGAGATGTGGGTTCCTCCTCCTGCGTCATGAAGGACCCCTGAAGGAGGGAATGGCAACTCACTTGAGTATTCTTTCCAGGAAAATCCCACAGAGAGAGGAGCCTCATGGGCTACAGTCTATTAGTCACAAATAGTTGGACATGATTGAGTGAGCACAAAATTACATATCAAAATATGTATTGATTACTCATTACAGATGGACATAGATACAGATGTTTCTTCCTTTTACAAGATAAAAGCTGTTTAGATATAACTTTGCTCAGGTTGATTTGTTTTTCTGATACCAATATTTCCACAATATTGCACATAAACCACTGAAAATCCCTAAACACTTTCTGTAAACTGTTACGTGACCATTTCTTAACTTTAAGCTATTACTTCAGTTCAGTTCAGTTGCTCAGTCATGTCCGACTCTTTGCGACCCCATGAATCGCAGCTCGCCAGGCTCCCTGTCCATCACCATCTCCTGGAGTTCACTCAGACTCATGTCCATCGAGCCCGTGATGCCATCCAGCCATCTCATCCTCGGTCGTCCCCTTCTCCTCCTGCCCCCAATCCCTCCCAGCATCAGAGTCTTTTCCAATGAGTCAACTCTTCGCATGAGGTGGCCAAAGTACTGGAGCTTCAGCTCTAGCATCATTCCTTCCAAAGTTTTTGCTTATGAGACTGATTTGAATACAGAGCATTCAGACTACCAAGGGTCCATGATTTTAGGCCAGCTTTTATGAATTTACAGATATGCAAAAAGAAAGCTGTAGGTTCCAGGTTTTTTAGTGAAAAGATTTAGAAATTCTCAAAGTAAAAAACATCTTAAAAATATAGTTATTAAGGAACTCTTACTTACAATATATTGCTAAATTAAATGTAAAAATTCAACACAGTTAATTTTATATTATAAACAACCTAGTTTAAAAGTTTTTTGATAAAGGGTTGAAGGTTCTGTAGAAAAGTAGTGATGTAATTCTATTGCATTTATTTTCAGCTGTTATTTAAAAACTGGCTTGCAATATTTAGAAAGTGTAAGATATAATGTGTGTAATTAATACACATTTTAAGTGGCATTTTAGGCATTTTTAAGGATAAACTCAGTAGAACTCATTAATTTCTAAATTTTACATGATTTGCCTGGCTATGCCTTTTTCTTGGATGAGTAGTTCCTCCAGTATGTACCCTAGTATAAGACTGTCTCTTGAATTTTTAAACTGACTTATTGAAAGAAAAGTTCTGAGTAAGAAAAATCATACAATTACAAAGCCATCCTTTCCACTTAGTATTAAGCTAACAATGTAAGCCTAATATTTAATGTTATTAACAATGCCCAAAGTCAAAGGTTTGTGATTAAAAAAAGGATACAATAGGACTGCCATATTTAAAACATCATTTAATTTTTAAAAAAGAATGCAAATCAAAGACCAGAATTAAATCCCAAGAGAAAATTTTATTTAAGCATATTTGAATTTCTATTCATTCCAGTTAACCCTCAGGATTTTTTCTCCTCTTCTGATAAACTTTTGCCCTCTAGCCTGCTGTGAGAAGAACAATGAAGCAGCCACCAATGTTCCCTAAAGTCTGTAAGTGACTCTTCCTGAGTTATTATCCTTCAGCTTCTATACAGAGCATGAAAAATCTCCTTTCTACCTCTCCCACCAGGAATACAGTGCAAAACATTGCTCTCGATGTCTTGTAGAGCGGAAATCAAGAAACATAGGGCCCATCTGTGTACATCTTGCTTGCTGAATGAAAAACATTATCACCATTATAAATTAACGAGAATCTTTTATCTGGCCAAGGCTCTTTTCCCATACAATGTGAGTAATGGGGCAAAGATCAAAGACTTACATGAAATGACTGCCCCCAATCTGGCCCCTTCCAGTGTGAAAGAAGAATGGGTATCTGGAAAATTTTCAGGGACTTACTTAGGCCATGAATCTGCTTCCTGGGCTGGTGAAACCTTTGTGCTTTACATTTTCAGCTTTTCATCAAAAGGAGAAGAAAGGCAAAAAAAGAAGAAAAGATCCACAGCACCAATTTAAATTTCAGGATTGAAGATTTGATACTGACTTTTTTTTTCTCTTTCCCTTCCTTTTTTGTCAAGAAGCCAAATTCTCATTTTCATGTGTAGTTTCTCTGCTTCTTTGTCAACTCATTAGATGAAAAATCCAGAGTAGATTCTCACCTAGGATCCACACTTCAAATCCCAGGGACATCATTGATTCTACACAGTGATAAAACCATTATCCAAATTCTACATACTGCCTTCTAATTAGCTGGCACTCTCCTTAGGAAATCCAGAGCTTTGCTAAATACCACTGGTCTTAGAGTCCTAGTACAGTATTGATTAGCACATGGAATGATTCATTATTTGATCCAAATTAAAATGTTATTAAAAAAAAAAAAACCTGAAGGAGGGATATGTATTTAACCTGCTTACTAGCAAAGGTGCAGGCTTTACAGATGACCTACTAGATATCTTCTGTGAAAAATACTTTACACTTCATCTTACGTCTTCTACCAACTTGTTTCCATCTTTAATTAGCCAAATTCCCATCCTGACCTTGCTTTTTTTACTCTGTTTACCTACTCTGGATATATCGTTTTTTTTCTCTGTTGCAATCAACCCTTGCAACCACCTCCTAATTAACATGTGGTAGGTCCCTTCAAAAAAAAACACATGTATTTACTAAATTATACACAAGCATTTTGCCCTATAAATTTCCAAGGTGATGAAGAGTCTCTAGTATCTGTCACATATATGATAGTAAGGTTAATTAAAATTGCTACATTATCTATGATGTAGCTCTATCAATCACGAATATTTAGCTCAGTTCAGTTCAGTTCAGTCGCTCAGTCATGTCCGACTCTTTGCGACCCCATGAATCGCAGCATGCCAGGCCTCCCTGTCCATCACCAACTCCCAGAGTTCACTAATACTCGCGTCCATCCAGTCAGTGATGCCATCTTGCCATATTTACTTACTTCATGCTATAAATTTCTGAGCATAAGCCCATATTGTTTTGCTATTTGGAAAGAGAGGCACTAATACATAGTCTGGTATTTCTATCCCCACTTCCTGTATTTCTTATTTTCCAGCTCCATCTTTCTCTATTTTCAATTGAGATAGAAGTGAAAAGATTAAGAAGAGTTATTTTACTAAATCTATGACTTTGCAGGCATTTCTCCTTTCAACAACAGGTCATTGATTTATAGAAAATCAACTGTAACTGTATCTGTAACACTTTTGTACCATGATTTTGGCTCAGAAACTATAGCTTTCATAAGATAAATTATTAAATGGCAGAATTTGAAACAGTGTTGCTTGATTTGTGAATGTGGTACACATTGACTTAGTTTTCAATACCAGTGCTTTTACTAGATAAAAATGTGTAGACATCAATGAACAGCCCTAACCACTCCTTGTGGCAGAACCATAAGTAAATATAGTATAATTATCATTTGGCATAATAGCTCTGTGATCTATTACTCCCTGGTTGCACAAGTTTGGTTTCAGCATATTCTCTGTGTTATTTTCTTTAACTTCCAAAGTGTGAGGAACCCAAATTTAAATGACAGGTACCCAAAGAATTTAAAAGACAGGTACTCCAGCTTTTGAACTATGGTGCTAGAGAAGACTCTTGAGAGTCCTTTGGACTGCAAAGAGATCCAACCAGTCCACTCTAAAGGAGATCTGTCCTGGGTGTTCATTGGAAGGACTGATGTTGAAGCTGAAACTCCAGTACTTTGGCCACCTGATGTGGAGAGCTGACTCATTGGAAAAGACCCTGATTCAGGGAAAGATTGAGGGCAGGAGGAGAAGGGAAAGACAGAGGATGAGATGGTTGGATGGCATCACCGACTCAGTGGACATGGGTTTGGGTGAACTCCAGGAGCTGATGTTGGACAGGGAGGCCTGGAGTGCTGCAGTTCGTGGGGTCGCAAAGTGTTGGACACGACTGAGTGGCTAAACTGAACTGAACTCAACCCAAGGGTAGAATAACCAAAAGGCTTTAAAAAGGAAGATGATTTCCATACAGCAAACTCTAAGTGTGAAACTACATTCAACATCCAGCCAGATACTCCTGATGCCCATGTTATTCCCATCAAAGCCAAGCTCTTCAGTCAATGACAGACTTTTGGTTGCAGATATTAACCTACCCTGGACTTCCCAGGTGGCTCTAGTCATAAAGAATCTGCCTGCCAATGCAGGAGGCATTTGATACACGAGTGGGGAAAATTCCCTGGAGTAGGAAATTACAACCCCCCTCCAGTGTTCTTGCTTGGAAAATTCCATGGACAGAGAAGCCTGGCAGGCTATACTCCACAGGGTCACAAGAGTTGAACATGACTGAACACACACATGCATCCAAACACATTAACCTGCCTGCAAAGCTTGAAATAAATACCTGGTGAAGCTCAAAACATGTTCCTTTTCTGGTTGAAAACTTGTGGTGATTTGTTTCATTCTTTCACTACTAATATAAAACTCAGTTTTAAACACATTTTTAGGATAAAACATACATTTTAGCAAAAACAAATATGCTAAAACTTGAAAGATATAAACTCCCTACTTAAAACATTTAAGCTGCTGTTAAAATTATGGTCTTTTAATTAAATAAAAAGTGGCAGAAGAAGCAGTAATGTGATAACAACATATTGGCAAAAGTATAGTGGGCAAATTTTTCTTTGTGTGAAGCAGTGAAAAAAATTCTAACTTTGCTCCTCTTCTAGAATTACTTCTGACTTACTTCTAATTAAGACATAAGCTAAATATATGAAACAATTCAGAATAAAATGTGAAATTATGTTGCAAAATTAAATGTCTCTCTTTTAGGCTAATAAGCTTGCCATACAATTAGATTAAAAATGAATACCACATATATGATATCTATTTCTAGACTTATTTCCAAGCAAGAATCCCAAGATAAATCTCATAAACATAATTAAAATATACATTGCCCAGAGTACACAAGAGAAAATTAAAATCTATTAGTTGCTAAAGATTTTAAAGTCTCATGTATCTCTGGAAAGGGAATTCTGTAGCTTTGAATCATTTATCACTTTAGAAAAAAGAAATATGTATTGATAAAACTTACTTGATATTAGAAACTTTCCAGAAAGAATTTTATTAAATAAAATGGAAAGTAAGGAGAGTCTTTGAAAATTATATATGTTTCCTAACTCAAATAAGCAGCTAATAAAACTTATATAAACATGGGATAAGTGAAGTTTGGTTTACTTTAATTACCATTATTAACACTTGGATAGGAGATTAATGGGTGATATTGGTATTATTGGGAAATACTGGAGGGATGATGAAAAATACCTGAAAAGTCCAAATTAATAAATTTGATTTTTATATAAAATAAGCCAGAAACTTATGTGTGAAATTTATTTGCCCTGGAAACTTAGGCTAAATATTAAGTATTTTAAAGTCTCATAAAATGCATTTTAATGTCTCCTTAACAGATTTTTTTTTCTGAAAACACACACACACACACACACACAGTCCTTAAATACTTTAATGAAGAAAAAAATCATAGAGTTAGAAAAGTTTGTTACATTGTCTAGCAGATAATTTGTTTGTGTGGTGTTTTCTTCTCATCAGCAAGTGAACAGTGTAGCTGAGTTTTGAAGAATCCAGCTAAACTCCACAAATAATTAGATAAGAATAATAATGATGCCTTGCTCAGATGCATATTTATTCAGTATCTATTGTATATTAAATGCAAACATATTGTCCCTTCCTGCCCAGAATACAGACAAACTCTGATTGAAATATAGTCTAAACCAATATTTCATGAAATCATTGAATGAAAAATCAGTCTTACAGCACAAGTTATATTTCAGCACCTTCTTTTAGTAATAAGAGATACTTTTCAAATGAGATATTTTTATTTTTATTGATGTAACATACACAACATACTTCTAAAAATTATGTTATTTATTTTTGTTAGGATTCTTAGGCAATAGATCTAAACCCAAAGAAAGAAATTGTGCCCAAGTATGGCATTCTGCAAAGCACTAGAATTAGAGACAGATGCTCTGAATTAGTGATCCACAATGGCCACTTACTTCTATGTGCTATTAGGCAAACAACTTAACCTCTAGTTCTGAGGTTCCTCATCCTTCAAATGAAGATGTGTAATTTACCTCATAGGGTTGTTGTAAAGAGTCATTGAGAACACATATGTTAGAGCATTTTGCAAACTGTAAGGCACTATTAGAATGTGAAATATTTTAAGTATCTTGCTTGTGAACATGTGAAAGATTCCCAACATTGATGGGGAAATGTGTTGACTTTTCTGAGATAAGGATGTGTTGAGAAGGGAGTTATGAGGCTTTGCCAGTTTTGTAACTGGAAACTTGGGTTGTGAGCCAAGACTTCTGACTAAGGGAGTGACAAATGTGAAAGCAGCAACTGGCGAGAAAAAGACAAAATATAGGGACAAGATTCTATTTTATTGTTGATAGAATATCATATTCTTGGGAATTAGATTCATTTTTGTTTCTACTCTTTGTATGCTGTATTGTCATAGAACAGGTACTTACAAAAGTAGGCTAAATTATGAGGATCTCATTCGGGCCATGACAACTTACTAGGAATGTGGACAAGTTGGAGAGATTTCTAAGTAGAGTCATAAATACAGTGAAAAGTTTTGGGCATTGTACCTGTGGGGAAAAGTTTCTGGAATTATTCATATTGCTAAGGACAAAGCTAAATATAGAAAGGTGGGAATGTGTAATATACTAAGAATAAAAGAACATCTGTCTTGTATGTCTAAGAAAAATCCAAAAGGAACTGAGTTTAAGCTATAGGATAACAAATTTAAATTAGTAACAAAGAAGAATTTCCTGACTGTGAGGGTTGTTGGGCATTCAAGGACTTGCTGGAATCTCCTTTGCACATCTTTGAAAAAGTGTTTTCATTAAAATAGAATGGTGGAGGTGTTGACCTTCCTGATTGCAGAACAATGGATCAGAGTGCTTTAAACAGGGCTTCCCTGATGGCTTCCCACTGCAGTATTCTTGCCTGGGAAATCCCATGGACAGAGGAGCCTGGCAGGCTACATTCCATGGAGTCACAAAGAGTCAGACATGTCAGTGACTAATCAACAAAAGGCTCACCTCCACTCTGTTTTCCTTGCCGCCTGCTGCAAACAGCATGACAAGGTACCAGGAATGGCTGAGTCACAAGTTGGAAGCAGAAGGCCACCTGCTAGCCAGGAGCATCTAGCTCAACTTGTTCTGTGAGGAAAACAAACAAACAAACAAAACCAAGCTTCTATTTTATTTGAATCATTCCGCAATTTTTATATTTGCTTCTTCTGCAGGTTTGGATGGGACAGTGACAATCCAGGCCCATCTTAATGAGTTTAATTCTTCTCAAATCTTGGTAAAATGCTTTCCTTTTCCTTGCTTCAATTCCTCTTCCATAAAATAGTGAGAACAATAAGCTCATTTTCCTTTTTTCTTTCTTTTTTCCTGTTCTGAGAATTATAAATGACATTGCATATTAAATTGTACTTTTATTATTTAACCTAAAGCACGAAAATATTTTTCCAGTAGTTGAATAACTACATTAGAATGTATTTGTTGCAATATGAGATATATAAACTATTTTGCTCTATCTTAAACAAAAGCAAAAGAAAAAGCTTTAAAATATAGGAATAAGGCCAACAAACTACTACCAAGGATTATTTGCAAATGAATTCTTCTAACAAACTCTGTTAAAAATATGATATCTTTTTTTACTAAAAAGATTTGCTTCAGTATCCTCTATAATGGTTATTCATGAAAAGCTCTAAGTTCTATCTGTGAGAATTTTACATTTCATTCTTTTCTACCAGTGACCAGTACAACTAATATTTTTACAGAGAAAAACCTATTTACATGATATTTAACTAAGTTTTTATGAAATTGAAATACAAACCAAAGGAGGTTTAATGAACTTTTTAATTGTTCTTCCTGTCTATGAACATTGGAGGTCACAAATATATAGATAGAGTTGTATGCTATTTAGTGGACTAGATTACTCAGAATGTGTCTTCCATATCCTACTTTTGAGGATTTTGAAAATTGGTAATAGAAATGAAATAAATGCAAGTTTACATCTGGTTCTAGATAAAGACATGAAAACTTGTCTTAAAATTAAGTGTTACTCTCTCAGTCGTGCCTGACTCTTTGTGACCCCATGGACTGCAGCCCACCAGGCACCTCTGTCTATGAGATTTTCCAGGCAAGGATACTGGAGTAGGTCACCATTTCCTTCTCCGGGGGATCTTCCCAACCCAGGGATTAAACCCGGGTCTCCTGCACTGCAGGCAGATTCTTTACCGACTGAGTTACAAGGGAAGCCTGTCTTAAAATTAAAGGACATCATAAATCATCTGTTCTTGTCTTCTGGCTCCCTACCCTAGTTTTATTTGAAGCCAAATAATGCATTTATTTGGATATAAGATTGTGCACTATTCTTAGCTTACACTTTGGAGCTAGAATATCTAAGTTTAAAATCTGGCTCTGCTGTTTACTGACTATTGGACCTCAGGCAGAATTTCACTTCACCTTTCTGTTCTCATGTCCTTCATTTTTTGAAATGAGGTTCATAATAATAACTCTATTATATATTTCATGTAAAATAATAACCAGAGCCTGGTACACCATAAGCAATCAAGAAGTCATAACTATTGTTCAATAAAAATTTACTGATCATCTGCTATACCCAAACTAGAATATATTTAACCTCATTTTTTGTTAGACAATGCACCTGACACTTTAAAAGCTGTCTCATAGAGGACTTTCTTGGTGGCCTAGTGGTTAAGAATCTGCCTTCCAATGCAGGGATGTGGGTTCAATTCCTGATTGGGGAACTAAGATTCCACATGTTACAGGGCAACTAAGCTTGCACCCTGAAACTGTAGAGCTCTGTACCACAACTACAGAGCCCACAACTGGAGGGAAATCTGTGCACCACAAGGAAAGATTCTACATGCCACAGTGAAGATCCTGAGTGCCACAACTAAGATCTGATGCAGCCAAAAATAAATAGATGTATTTTTAAAAGGCTATGTAATAAAGGGAACTCTCCTACACTGCTTGGTGGGAATGTACATTGGTATAGCCACTATGAAGAACAGTATGGGAGTTTCGCAAATAACTAAAAACAGAACTACCATATGACCCTGGAGTAGGAAACGGCAACCCACTCCATTGATTTTCTCTTTTATTTATTTTAACTGGAGGCTAATTACTTTACAGTATTGTAGTAGTTTTTCCATACATTGACATGAATCAGCCACGGGTGTACATGTGTTCCCCATCCTGAACCCCCTTCCCACCTCCCTCCCCATCCCATCCCTCTGGGTCATCCCAGTGCACCATCCCTGAGCACCCTGTCTCATGCTTTGAACCTGGACTGGTGATCTGTTTCACATATGATAACATACATGTTTCAATGTTATTCTCTCAAATCATCCCACCCTCGCCTTCTCCCACAGAGTCCAAGAGACTATTCTATACATCTGTGTCTCTTTTGCTGTCTCACATATAGGGTTATCATTATCATCATTCTAAATTTCCTATATATGTGTTAGTATACTGTATTGGTGTTTTTCTTTCTGACTTACTTCACTCTGTATAATAGGCTTCATTTCACTCATCTCATTAGAACTAATTCAAATGTATTCTTTTTAATGGCTGAGTAATATTCCATTGTGTATGTGTACCACAGCTTTCTTATCCATTCATCTGCTGATGGACATCTAGGTTGCTTCCATGTCCTGGCTATTATAAACAGTGCTGTGATGAACATTGGTGTACCCGTGTCTCTTTCAATTCTAGTTTCCTTGGTGTGTATGCCCAGCAGTGGGATTGCCGGGTCATATGGTAGTCCATTTCCAGTTTTTTAAGGAATCTCCACAGTGTTCTCCACAGTGGCTGTACTAGTTTGCATTCCTACCAATAGTGTAAGAGGGTTCCCTTTTCTCCACACCATCTAGACGTTTATTGCTTGTAGACTTTTGGATCGCAGCCATTCTGACTGGTGTGAAATGGTACCTCATTGTGGTTTTGATTTGCATTTCTCTGATAATGAGTGATGTTGAGCATCTTTCCATGTGTTTGATAGCCATCCGTATATCTTCTTTGGAGAAATGTCTGTTGAATTCTTTGGCCCATTTTTTGATTGGGTCATTTATTTTTCTGGAGTTGAGCTGCAGGAGCTGCTTGTATATTTTTAAGATTAATTCTTTGTTGCTTCATTTGCTATTATTTTCTCCCATTCTGAAGGCTGTCTTTTCACTTTGCTTAGAGTTTCCTTTGTTGTGCCAAAGTTTTTAAGTTTAATTAGGTCCAATTTGTTTATTTTGTTTTTATTTCCATTCCTTTGGAAGGTGGGTCATAGAGGATCCTGCTGTGATTTATGTCAGAGGGAGCTTTGCCTATGTTTTTCTCTAGGAGTTTTATAGTTTCTGGTCTTACATTTAGATATTTAATCCACTTTAAGTTTATTATTGTGTATGGTGTTAGAAAGTGTTCTAGTTTCATTCTTTTACAAGTGGTTGACCAGTTTTCCCAGCACCACTTGTTAAAGAGATTTTCTTTTCTCCATTGTATATTCTTGCCTCCTTTGTCAAAGATAAGGTATCCATAGGTGCATGGATTTATCTCTGGCCTCTATTTTGTTCCATTGATCTATATTTCTGTCTTTGTGCCAGTACCATACTGTCTTGATGACTGTGGCTTTGTAGTAGAGCCTGAAGTCAGGCACATTTGTATGGTGTTAGAAAGTGTTCTAGTTTCATTCTTTTACAAGTGGTTGACCAGTTTTCCCAGCACCACTTGTTAAAGAGATTTTCTTTTCTCCATTGTATATTCTTGCCTCCTTTGTCAAAGATAAGGTATCCATAGGTGCATGGATTTATCTCTGGGTTTCTATTTTGTTCCATTGATCTATATTTCTGTCTTTGTGCCAGTACCATACTGTCTTGATGACTGTGGCTTTGTACTAGAGGCTGAAGTCAGGCACATTGATTCCTCCAGTTCCATTCTTCTTCCTCAAGATTGCTTTGGCTAGTTGAGGTTTTTTTAAATTTCCATACAAATTTTGAAGTTATTTGCAGTTCTGTGGAAAACCATTGGTAGCTTGATAGGGATTGCATGAAATCTATAGATTGCTTTGTGTACTATACTCATTTTCATTATATTGATTCTTCCAATCCATGAACATGGTATATTTCTCCATCAATTTGTGTCCTCTTTGATTTCTTTCATCAGTGTTTTATAGTTTTACATATATAGATCTTTTGTTTCTTTAGGTAGATATATTTCTAAGTATTTTATTCTTTTCATTACTTGTGGCATCTTTGTCAGGTTTTGGTATTAGCGTGATTGTGGCCTCATAGAATGAGTTTGGAAGTTTACCTTCCTCTGCAATATTCTTGAAGAGTTTGAGTAGGATAAGTGTTAGCTTTTCACTAAATTTTTGGTAGAATTCAGCTGTGAAGCCGTCTGGTCCTGGGCTTTTGTTTGCTGAAAGATTTCTGTTTACAGGTTCGATTTCCATGCTTGTGATGGGTCTGTTAAGGTTTTCTGTTTCTTCCTGGTTCTGTTTTGGAAAGTTATACACTTTTAAGAATTTGTCCATTTCTTCCACGTTGTCCATTTTATTGGCATATAATTGCTGATAGTAGTCTCTTATGATCCTTTGTATTTCTATGTTGTCTGTTGTGATTTCTCCTTTTTCTGTTTCTTCCTGGTTCTGTTTTGGAAAGTTATACACTTTTAAGAATTTGTCCATTTCTTCCACGTTGTCCATTTTATTGGCATATAATTGCTGATAGTAGTCTCTTATGATCCTTTGTATTTCTATGTTGTCTGTTGTGATTTCTCCATTTTGATTTCAAATTTTGTTGATTTGATTCTTCTCTCTTTGTTTCTTGATGAGTCTGGCTAATGGTTTGTCATTTTATTTATCTTCTCAAAGAACCAGCTTTTAGCTTTGTTGATTTTTGCTATGGTTTCTTTCTTTCTTTCTATTTTCTTTTGCATTATTTCTGCCCTAATTTTAAAGATTTCTTTCCTTCTACTAAGCCTGGGGTTCTTCATTTCTTCCTTTTCTAGTTGTTTTAGGTGTAGAGTTAGGTTATTTATTTGACTTTTTTCTTGTTTCTTCAGGTAAGCCTGTATTGCTATAAACATTCCCTTTAGGATTACTTTTGCAGTGTCCCATAGGTTTTGGGTTGTTGTGTTTTCATTTTCATTCATTTCTATGCATATTTTTATTTCTTTTTTGATTTCTTCTGTGATTTCTTGGTTATTTAGCAGTGTGTTGTTCAGCCTCCATATTTTGGAATTTTTAATAGTTTTTCTCCTGTAATTGACATCTAATCTTACTGCATTGTGGTCAGAAAAGATGCTTGGAATGATTTAAATTTTTTTGAATTTATCAAGGCTAGGCTTATGGCCCAGAATGTGATCTATCCTGGTTCCTTGTGCACTTGAGAAAAAGGTGAAATTCATTGTTTTGGTGTGAAATGTCCAATAGGTATTGATTAGGTCTAACTGGTCCATTGTATCATTTAAAGTTTGTGTTTCCTTGTTAATTTTCTGTGTAGTTGATCTGTCCATAGGTGTGAGTGGGGTATTATAGTCTCCCACTGTTATTGTGTTATTGTTAATTTCCCCTTTCATACTTGTTGGCATTTATCTTACATATTGCGGTGCTCCTATGTTGGGTGCATATATATTTATAATTGTTATGTCTTCTTCTTGGATTGATCCTTTGATCATTATGTAGTGTCCTTCTTTGTCTCTTTTCACAGCCTATATTTTAAAGTCTATTTTGTCTGATATGAGTGTTGCTACTCCTGCTTTATTTTGGTCTCTATTCACGTGGAATATCTTTTTCTAGCCTTTCACTTTCAGTCTGTATGTATCCCTTGTTTCAAGATGGGTCTCATAGACAAAACATAGGGGTCTTGTTTTTTATCCATTCAGCCAGTCTTTGTCTTTTGGTTGGGGGCATTCAACCCATTTATGTTTAAGGTAATTGTTGATAAATGATCCTGTTTCTATTTACTTTGTTGTTTTGGTTTCAAGTTTATACACCCTTTCAGTGTTTCCTGTCTAGAGAGGAGCCTTTAGCATTTGTTGAAGAGCTGGTTTGGTGGTGTTGAATTCTCTCAGCTTTTGTTTCTGTGTAAAGCTTTTGATTTCTCCTTCATATTTGAATGAGATTCTTGCTGGGTACAGTAATCTGGGTTGTAGGTTTTTCTCTTTTCATCACTTTAAGTATGTCCTGCCATTCTCTTCTGGTCTGAAGAGTTGCTATTGAAAGATTAGCTATTATCCTTATGGGAATCCCCTTGTATGTTATTTGCTGTTTTTCCCTTGCTGCTTTTAATAATTGATCTTTGTGTTTGATCTTTAATTTGATTAATATATGTCTTGGGGTGTTTTGCCTTTGGTTTATACTGTTTGGGACTCTCTGGGTTTCTTGGACTTGGGTGACTATTTCCCTCCCCATTTTAGGGAAGTTTTCAACTATTATCTCATCAAGTATTTTCTCATGGCCTTTCTTTTTGTCTTCTTTTTCTGGGACTCCTATGATTCGAATGTTGGGGCATTTAACATTGTTCCACAGGTCTCTGAGGTTGTCCTCATTTCTTTTAATTCTTTTTTCCTCTCTGCTTCATTTATTTCTACCATTATATCTTCTGCCTCACTAATCCTATCTTCTGCTTCTGTTATTCTACTGTTGGTTCCCTCCAGAATGTTTTTGATCTCATTTATTGCATTATTCATTATTGATTGACTCATTTTATTTCTTCTAGGTCCTTATTAAACATTTCTTGCATCTTCTCAATCCTTGTCTCCAGGCTATTTATTGGTAACTCCACTCTGTTTTCAAGATTTTGGATCATTTTTACTATCATTATTCTGAATTCTTTTTCAGGTAGACTCCCTATCTCTTCTTTGGTTTGGTGGGCATTTATCATGTTCCTTTACTGCTGAGTATTTCTATGCCTTTTCTTGTTTAGATTGCTGCGTTTGGGGTGGCCTTTCTGTATTCTGGCAGTTTGTGGTTTCTCTTTATTGTGGAGGTTCCTCACTGTGAGTGAGGTTGGACGGGTGGCTTGTCAAGGTTTCCTGGTTAGAGAAGCTTGTGTCAATGTTCTGGTGGGTGGAGCTGGATTTCTTCTCTCTGGAATGTAACGAAGTGTCCAGGAGTGAATTTTGAGATGTCTATGGATTTTGTGTGAATTTGGGCAGCCTATATATTGAAGCTCAGGACTATGTACCTGCATTGCTGAAGAATTTGTGTGGTATGTCTGGCTCTGGAACTTGTTGGCTCTTGAGTGGTACTTGGTTTCAGTGTAAGTATGGAGGCTTTTGGATGAGTTCTTATCAGTTAATGTTCCCTGGGTCAGGAGTTCTCTAGTGTTCTCAGGTTTTAGACTTAAGCCTCCTGCCTCTGGTTTTCAGTCTTATTTTTACAGTAGCCTCAAGACTTCTCCATCTATGCAGCACCAGTGATAAAACATCTAGGTTAATGATGAAAAGCTTCTTCACACTGAGGGACCTGGAAAGGTTCACAGAGTTACATGGAGAAGAAAAGAGGGAGATAGAGGTGACCAGGAGGAGAGGAGAGGGAATCAAAAGGGGAGAAAGCAAGCAAGCCAGTAATCAATTCCCTATGTGCTCTCCACAGTCTGGCCCCCTCAGAGAAGTTCACAAAGTTACACAAAGAAGATAAGAGGGAGGAAGGAGACAGAGGTGACCAGGAGGAGAAAAGGGGGAATCAAAAGGAGAGAGACAGATCCAGCCAATAATCAGTTCCCTAAGTGTTCTCCACAGCCCAGAACACACAAAGAGATTCACAGAGTTGGGTAGAGAAGAGAAGGGGGAGAGATGGGATAAAGGTGACCTGGTGGAGAAAAAGGAGAGTCAAAAGGGGGAGAGAGCAATCAAGCCAGTAATCACACTCCCAAGTAAGAATGGATACTGAAGATTGGGTTTTTAAAGGTACAAATTGATAACAAGTACCAAAATGCAAAGATTAAAAATTTAGAGTAGAGGTTAGACTCTCAAAAATACAATATTAAAAAAACCCAAAGTCACAAAAATTATAAAATATATATATATGAAATTTGCTGTAAAAATAGAGTCTTTTTTTTTTTGGCAAGGTAAATAGTAGGCTATAAAAATGAAAATTAAAGGAGTAATAGAGGACTTAAAAATAAAAAAACTAAAGAAGTGATAATAGTAAAAATATATCTAGGAATTTCTCTGGAGCTGTTGTGGGCAGTGTGGAGTCAGTTCAGTTTCAGATAGTTCCTTGATATGGCTTATATTTCTCAAGATCTATTGGCCCCTTCCAATGTAGTCGGTGCTAACTACAGGGTTTTAATCAGTTGGACCTGTCACTTCCAAAGCAATTTCTTCTGTTTATTTTAGCTTCTTCTGTTTGCTGGTCTCTTCAGTGTCCAATTTCCACCCTGACACAAGGGGGTGAAGGTGTTCAGCCTTATTTAGGCTAACTTGTTCAGTCGTGTTGTGGGGAGGGAGAAACACTGAAAACAAATATCACTGGCTTGTGTGGGGAGTGCTTGCAGTGTCTCGGTTGCACTGGGTCTGCCGCTGCTCACGGTGCATATGCTTTCCCAGTCTACACTTCTCAGGCTCTAGGTTTCTCTGCCGGGGAACTGTTTGAGGTGGGCCCTGGGTTGCATGCACTTCCCCGGTCTAAGCCGCTCCGGTTCAGGTTCTTGGGTACTCCACGAAGGCGCAGACTCAGTTGGGCCAGCGTTTTGTGCCCTTCCCAGCGACCAGGTGCTTGGTGAGAGCAGTCTCTCCAGGTGGGGGGTGCGTCTTATCACCTCCCAGGTCCCAGCCGCTTGGTTTCCCGGGTGGCAGTGGGCGTGCCCGTTTCAGGTGTGCCGTGTGTCTCTTCTGGGAGCTGATCTCTGGCTGTGACCCTTCCGGCGGATGTCAACCGTCCAGAATCCCAGGAAGATTTGGTTAGCAACTGGAAGCCTGCTTGCAGTTTGGTGAGGATGCCTCTCTGGGGCCAAGATTGCCTCTTTCTAGCTCTGGCTGCCCCTCGCCTGCGTCCCTGTCTCCGGCACAGTATGCTAGCTCTCCTCTGGTATTCTCAGTCCTTTGTTCCGTGAGCAGGCCTGGCAGTGCCTTAGGTTAGGGCTTTTCATGGGATAGTTCTCCTTCTCTTTTTGGTTTCTGTCTCTCTGGCTATCCCACAGTTTGGGTTGCTATCTCATGTTAGCTCCCTCAGATTGCCCTCAGGGAATGCAGGCCTGGTCCTTACCCTAAGCAGTGTGCCTCCGTGTTCAGCCCCCGCTTGCTGGTGGTGTATGTGAGCACCGGGAGTTGCTGTTAGGCATGTAATCTATGGGTTTTATTTTTTTATTTATTTTTCCTCATGGTTATGTTGCCCCCTGATATTCCAAAACTCCCCACAGACCCACCGGTGAGAGTGTTTGTTGGTGTTTGGAAATTTCTCCTCTTTTAAGACTCCCTTCCTGGGACAGATCTCCATCCCTACCTCTTTTGTCTCTCTTTTTATCTTTTATATTTTGTCCTACCTCCTTTTGAAGACAATGGGCTGCCTTTCTGGGTGCCTGATGTCCTCTGCCAGCATTCAGAAGTTGATTTGTGGAATTTGCTCAGTGTTCAAATGTTCTTTCAATAAATTTGTTGGGGAGAAAGTAGTCTCCCCATCCTATTCTTCTGCCATCTTAGGACTGCTCCCTGACTCCAGTGTTTTTGCCTGGAGAATTCCATGGACAGAGGAGCCTGGTAGGCTGCCATCTATGCGGTTGCAAAAAGTTGGATATGACTGAGCACACCACATACCATATGACTTAGCAGTTCCACTTCTGGGTATATATCTGAAAAAATAAAAACCCTAATTTGAAAATATATATATATATTCATATTTTATAGCAGCATTATTTACAATTGCTAAGATATGGAAATAACCTAAATGTCCATGAATGGATAAAGAAGTTGTATATATATGAGCTTTGCCGGTAGCTCAGGGGTAGAGAATCTCCTCAATACAAGAGAGACAAGTTTGATTCCTGGTGGCAACTCATTCCAGTATTCTTGCCTGGGAAATCCCATAGACAGAGGATCCTGGCAGGCTATAGTCCATGGGGTGGTGAAAGAGTCAGACACAATTTAGTGACAAAACAAGTGTACACACATAAACACACAATGGAATACTACCTAGTCATAAAAAGAATGTAATGAAAATTTGCCATTTGCAGCAACATGGATGGACTTGGAGGGCATTATGTTAAGTGAAATAAGTCAGAAGAAAAAAATTGTATATAATATCATTTAGATGTGGAATCTAAACATATAACAAACTAATGAATGAAGCAATAAATGAAGCAGACTCACAGATATGGAGAACAAACTTGTGGTTACCAGTGGGGAGAGGGATGGGGGAGGTATTATGGTGGTAGGGGAAAAAAATGTTACTATGGGATTTTATGAAATCATGTATGTGATACATTTGGAAGTTATAAAGCACTATGGAATTTAAACTTTCATTCAATTAAAAAAAAAGCTGCTTCATTAAATTCTAACAACCACTCTGTGAGATAAATATTATTATGTTAATTGAATAGATGAGGTAAGTGAGGCTCTGAGAGGCTAAGTAACTTACCAAAGTCACACAATTAACAAATAGCAAAGTCAGAATTCTAAAGCAGGTATGCTAAACTCTAAAGCATTGTATGCTGGACAACAAGGATAGGTGTTAAGATAAAATTGTTTAGTCCAGAATAAATCAACTTAATCATGGCAGAGATATTAGAAAGTATGTATCTTGCTAAATGTTAAAAATATCAACAATATGCTGTGGGGAGAAACTTGGTTTTTCTATTGTGATTATTGCAAAGTGGTGTATGTTCTGATTTTTCTTGATTAAAGATGTGAGATAATTTTGGGGGCTTAATGATTGACCAGGTCTACTTTGTATTCTTTGATGCCTTTCCACATGCTTGCCATTGGTTATTTGGTTATCTCATGACCATGTGTCTTGGGTCCAAAAATACAATGTAGGCATGCTGGGTGGACGTGGGCAATGGCACTGCTACTGTTGGAAAAGCCATGCAACATGGATGAGCAGGTCAAGAGTGGAATACTCAGGGGCACATAAGCTTGTCCGTTATCATCCAGAACTGACATACCTTTGGCTGGGCCATACGTTGGGACTAAAGTAGATTCTAGATCGAAGTTGACAGTTGTAGTAAACACCCCTGGCTGTGTACAATCTAAAATTTCCTGACACCTTTAATTTGATTACTCTACCTGCAGTTAAGATAAATTTAGTCATTTATTCACATAAATTATTTAGGGCAATGAGAAGTGTTTGTGATGATAGTTAATCATAGAACTACAGTCAGAAGGGACCTCAGGAGTCATCTAATCGAGTCTCTCCGTAGTACCAGTGAAAGCACCAAGACCTAGGGCAAGCCAATGCATTAATCTGGTCACACAGTCTGCTGTATGCAGGCCTGGCTTTAAAAACCAGAGTCTCTGATCATCTTGCTTACATCCCATATAGAATTAGGCAACAAGTCCGATGGTTAATTCTCCTTCATTATTTTGGATATTCAAGCCTTCCTCTACATTTCTCTGCTCTTGCTTAAACTGCAACAGAAAAGCCAGCTGGATGCGAGTTAGAGAGAAAAGGCTAAAATGAATAACACTCTTCTGGTTAATCAGCAACACCAGTCCTAGCTTTGTCTTCAGCTGGCCTTAGGAAAGCAAATCTATCTCCTGCAGCAGCTGAATCTTACTCTTGTGAAACAGAGCTGAGGCTTGGTTCTAACTCCAGTCAGGCCCTGTGCTTGATACATTACCACTGGAAAGTTTCATGAAAGAAACTACTTTTAAGAGGAGAGAAGGCTGATGGTGAGTAGAAGTTGGAAAAAAGTTTCAGAATTTGAAGTCAGCAGGAGCCTTAGAGATCATGTCACCCACTTGCCTCATTTTACAGGGGGAGAAAGTCCAATCCTAGGTGAGTTGAGGGACCTTGAAGCCATACAGAAAAGCGGCTAAAATTTGGTTACACAGTCTAAGTGATTCTTCATTATAGAAAATCCCTGGTGGCTCAGATGAGCGAACATTTGCCTGTAATCCGGAAGACCCAGGTTTGATCCCTGAGTCAGGAAGATCCTCTGGAGAAGGGAATTGCTACCCACTCCAGTATTCTTTCCTGGAGAATTCCATGTACAGAAGAACCTGGTGGGCTACAGTTGATGGAGTCACAAAAAATCAGACACAAATGTGCAACTACACTTTCTTTCATACTTTGCGCCTGAGCATGGTGCTAATGGGGGCTTCCCTGATGCCTCAGCAGTAAAGAATCTGCCTGCAATTCAGAAGACTCAGGAGACGTAGGTTAAATTCCTGGGTTGGGAAGATCCCCTGGTGGAGGAAATGGCAATCCACCCCAGTATTCTTGCCTAGAAAATCCCACACTCAGAGGAGCCTGGTAGGCTACAGTTCAAGAGGTTGCCAAGACCTGGACATGACTGAGCGACTGAACACACACACACATGGCGCTAATACATCTATTATATGTCATGTAGCATAATATATATTATTATCATATAGCTGCTGCTGCTGCTGCTAAGTCGCGTCAGTCGTGTCCGACTGTGCAACCCCATAGACGGAAACCCACCAGGCTCCTCTGTCCCTGGGATTCTCCAAGCAAGAACACTGGAGTGGGTTGCCATTTCCTTCTCCAATGCATGAAAGGGAAAGTGAAAGTGAAGTTACTCAGCCCTTAGCGACCCCATGGACTACAGCCCACCAGGCTCCCCCGTCCATGGGATTTCCCAGGCAAGAGTACTGGAGTGGGATGCCATTGCCTTCTCATATAGCAGTTACACCCTTAAGCCTGGCCCTAGTTGACAACCAAGTACACTGAGGCTTAGAGATTTTTGGTGACTTTCTGAACGTCAAATAATTGATAGACAAAAAAGCCATGATTCCAATATGGACCTTATTAAGAACTATGTCTGAGACTTTAACTTCCTGGTGAGCTAACAAATTAACTTGCCATGGTTTCATGGATATGCTGTTAGAAGATTTGAGACTCCTGGTCAGAGACAAAGGACTTTATTACATTTATTGATAACAGTAGTCCTCAGCAGTTTCCTGAGTCTCAGTTCCCACAGCAGGGTGAGAAGAGGGCCATCACTGACAGACACAGTGAGCTGCATTATAGAGGAAGGATCTTGAGCTCAGGAAACAAATTTGTATAATAGGCAGTGAGTATGGCTGCCTTGTCCTGTAGAAGGAAACACTATATCAGTTTCCCAAGGCTATTTGCTGTTTAATTATGCTTGTAAATTTACTTAACAAAGTCAGTCAGTGCACTGATCAAAAGACACGATCTTCCCAATCCAGGGGTCAAACCCAGGTCTCCCACATTGTAGGAGAGTTCTTTAACAGCTGAGCCACAAGGAGAGCCCAAGAATACTGGAGTTGGTAGCCTATCCCTTCTCCAGGGGATCTTCTCGATGCAGAAATCAAACCGGGAGTCTTCTGCACTGCAGGCAGATTCAACCGAGCTCTCAGGGAAGCCTCAAAAGACATGCAGAAACATCAAAAACACTTGGAGAACTGTCTCCCAACATATTTTAACTGTAAAACTCATGTCATCAGCCACTATACCACAATGACAGTGGCAATGCAGTCAACAGGAAAACATGAGGTTGAAATGGTTGCTGAAATGCAGCATTTAAATAATATAAATTTCTGCCATTGAAATACTATCAGCAGTCAAGTCATTGATTGGGAATCACCCTGAGGGAGGTGTGTAAGGCACAGATGGATAACTGGGACTGATTTTCTAAAACTTTTCCTGAGTTTTGGGCATTTTTCTCCCTTAGCAGCTTACTAAGGAGGGAAGAGAGAGAGGAAGAGAGAAGACAGAAGTGACTCTAAGCTCACTTTGAAAAGACAGTATCTCTAGGTTTCACCTGTGTTAAGTTGTCATTATATGTCATTCTTCACAGACTGTTGCTGAGGCTGCATGGGTCTGTTCATAAGATCAAAAGCAGTGGTAGCTTCCAAGATGGAAAGGGCAATTTGGTCTCCTGAGTTTAAATAAATTCTGCTACTCACTGGTGTCCTTGGATAAGTCTCACTCCTGTCTCTGGGAGTTTCATCAGCTCCAAGGTGAGATGACCCTTGTCAAACCCATAGTGTAGTACCTGGCCAATAATAAGCAATCAGCTAACATTAGTTCTTCTTATGAAGCACAAATCTTCAAGACTAAAAGTAATATTGAAAGATGATTTTAATAGCTGGAAACCCCATAAGAAATATCAATTTCAGCTACAGTCAGTACAAGGAGGAATTTTACATTGACAGGGTGAATTTTTATTATTTAAAAATGTAGAAATAATATTTGTGATGATAATGTTAATACTTCTGCCTTGAAATCCCAAAATGAGACTCAACTGCCTTCATTTATGCATTACCCCCAAAAGGAACTCTTTTGTTAAGCCTCACTTAGTCCATCTTAAGCACCTTTCAGTCAAAGAACAGCTTCTCATTAAGGGAAAAATGATTATTAACATCCTCATTTTGCTTCCTCTCGTGAATTATTTGCATTCAGAAATGTGCATGGCATTAGTTTCAGGGTAAATGCAAATATGACAGCGGGATTTCTCACCAAGCTCTTTTATTATTAGCTCTTTTCATGTATTCCATTTATTATTCCCTCATCATTTTTCACATTGTATTAAAATGTTAGATTTCTTAAAATAATAATATTTCTTTCATTTGGTAATTGTCTCGGCCTTGTCTACAACAGTCTGTATCACAGAGCGCCCATCTATAATTTGGAGTGGCTTATAATGACTGTTCGTCTTTGCTGAGGGGAGGCTGAGGAATTAGCTATCATGGTAACCGAGCCCCTCTCTCCCACCGAGAATGTGATTACTCCAGGTGAGGTTCATGGGCTTGTGAAAGAGGGCAGTGGTGTGAGAAAGGCTTCTGCTGAGAGTGCTGGCAGTATATTTACAGTCTGGGGCTTAAAGATAAATTAAGAGGTTTTTTCCACTCAGCTATGAGCAGTGTCTGTCTCCAGTGCTTTTTAAATACAATAGCTCACACTCTGTTTTTTATGGATATGTGAAGTCCTTTTGTTTGCAGCATCCAATGTCCTCCCCATGAGGAGTGGATGAACTGAGAGACTAAGCATTTTCAATCAAAGTGTAGTGGGCATGACTTGACTGGAGTGGAATCAAGGAGTAATGGGTGTACTTTCTACCAAGGCCTGCCTTGATAAACTGATTACAATTATTTTGTTTTTCCGTGGTCATAAAAAAGGTAATAGATCTGACTAATAAAATGAAACTAATAAAATCATTTGATCATTTTGATTCACTGCACTTCACTGCTCCAAGCTCCCTGTTGACTCACAAATTGTTCCTGTCATATTACTTTATATTTGTTTCTTTTGGATTTGACTTAATGTCTCTTTTTCTCTCCCCTTGTTACTGTCCATCATGTCACTTCTTTCTTCCAGGGAGCAGAGGAATGATCAATGATCAAGGCTCAAAGCGAGTTATCTGGTAGATCATACACGTGTCTGTTAGTAAAATGGCAGAATATGAAACATGTAGATGCTTTGATAAGGTTTTATTTTTTTCCATAGGATCTGCTTCTTGCCATGTTACAAACTACAGGATGTAGTCATTAGCTTTCGTACTTTTGTTGTGTGATATATAAATGTTTACTCTGTAGAGTGTGAGATGGGAAAGGACCATCTTCACTGTGACCTGGGAGACGGGACCAGGAGCAAGCGTCCAACTCAGAGGTTGCTGGTTCAGGCCTGCAGTTAGACTAGTTCTGCCACATATTTTATAATGCCTACCTTGTACCAATTTAATTAAAATTCCTCTGGTGAAGAGTAGGGTAGCATATACCAGCTGCATTTGGCAGGTGAGAAAAGAGGAGTGAAGTATTTCTCACGACTGCTAAGTGGCTACTGGGCATCATACAGGAATCAGCTTAAAGTAGGTAATATTAATTTTGAGTGGTTACAATGCGTCCAGTACTTTGTTAAGTGCCCTACAGACATTTTTTCATTACATTTCACAGCAGTGCTGTGAGAAGGCAGTTCCTATATTATCCACATTTGTAGAAAAAGAATTGAAAATCAAAGATGTTAATCAGAACTTCCCAACTTTTCCATGTCCTAGAACACCTAGAATACAGTATCTCTGGGGCACACTGAGGAAAGTGGATGCGGATACTTGCTGTCAAAGGCAATCGCCCAAAGGTTCCAGGCAGGCCAGGATCTGGGCAAATCTGTAACCTATTCACAACCCAACAACGTGCACATAATGGAATTTACATGCTGTCATTATCTGTGGGATTTTTGTTATTTTTTTTTCCTTAGGAGGGCTATTTATATTCTTTCTTTCTGGAATCACCAGTTCATGTGTTTGGCTGTTTTTCCCCCTAAAGAAAAGTTCATCTTTTCCTTATTGATTCATAAAACCAGTCTGGGTATGGAGATGGCAAGATGACTGACTGTCCATTCAGATTTCCTGGGTTAGTGTACACATGCTGTTTATGCACTGATCGTGTTTGCGTTCTATCACTTGTTACCTGTAATTTAACCACCTTCTCCTGGTAGTTCAGTTGGTAAAAAATCAGCCTGCAATGCAGGAGACCCTGGTTTGATTCCTGGTTCCGGAAGATGTGCTGGAGAAGGTATAGGCTACCCATTCCAGTATTCTTGGGCTTCCCCTGTGGCTCAGCTGGTAAAGAATCCAACGGCAATGCAAAAGACATGGGTTGGATCCCTGGCTTGGGAAGATCCACTGAAAGGGAGAATGGCTACCCACTCCAGGATTCTGGCCTGAGGAATTCCATGGACTGTATAGTCCATGGGGTCACAAAGAGTCAGACACGACTGAGTGACTTTCACTTTCACTTTTCCCCATGAATGACAATTATAATAGGACCACTCTTTGGGGTTGTTATGAAATAGTACCTGTAAATCAGTGAGAATTGTGCCCATTACATAGAAAGTAGTCATACATGTTACTGTTATATTATGAATGTTAACATTCTGTTCAGTTCAGTTCAGTTCAGTCACTCAGTCGTGTCCGACTCTTTGTGACCCCATGAATCACAGCACGCCAGGCCTCCTTGTCCATCACCAATCCCGGAGTTCACTCAGACTCACATCCATCCAGTCCGTGATGCCATCCAGCCATCTCATCCTCGGTCGTCCCCTTCTCCTCCTGCCCCCAATCCCTCCCAGCATCAGAGTCTTTTCCAATGAGTCAACTCTTCTCATGAGGTGGCCAAAGTACTGGAGCTTCAGCTTTAGCATCATGCCTTTCAAAGAAATCCCAAGGTTGATCTCCTTCAGAATGGACTGGTTGGATCTCCTTGCAGTCCAAGGGACTCTCAAGAGTCTTCTCCAACACCACAGTTCAAAAGCATCAATTCTTTGGTGCTCAGCCTTCTTCACAGTCCAACTCTCACATCAATACATGACCACTGGAAAAACCATAGCCTTCACTAGATGGACATTTGTTGGCAAAATAATGTCTCTGCTTTTGAATATGCTATCTAGTTTGGTCATTAACTTTCCTTCCAAGGAGTAAGCGTCTTTTAATTTCATGGCTGAAATCACCATCTGCAGTGATTTTGGAGCCCCAAAAAGTAAAGTTTGTCACTGTTTCTACTGTTTCCCCATCTATTTCCCATGAAGTGATGGGACCAGATGCCATGATCTTAGTTTTCTGAGTGTTGAGCTTTAAGCCAACTTTTTCACTCTCTTTCACTTTCATCAAGAGGCTCTTTAGTTCCTCTTCACTTTCTGCCATAATAGTGGTGTTATCTGCATATCTGAGGTTATTGATATTTCTCCTGGCAATCTTGAGCCCAGCTTGTGCTTTTCAGACCAGCGTTTCTCATGATGTACTTTGCATAGAAGTTAAATAAGCAGGGTGACAATATACATCCTTGATGTACTCCTTTTCCTATTTGGAACCAGTCTGTTGTTCCATGTCCAGTTCTAACTGTTGCTTCCTGACCTGCATACAGATTTCTCAAGAGGCAAGTCAGGTGGTCTGGTATTCTCATCTCTCTCAGAATTTTCCACAGTTATTGTGAGCCACACAGTCAAAGGCTTTGGCATAGTCAATGAAGCAGAAATAGATGTTTTTCTGGAACTTCTTGCTTTTTCCATGCATGATCCAGAGGATGTTGGCAATTTGATCTCTGGTTCCTCTGCCTTTTCTAAAAGCAGCTTGAACACCAGGAAGTTCATGTTTCACAT
The DNA here is from genome assembly GCA_006408695.1 of Aepyceros melampus. Taxonomy (NCBI): domain Eukaryota; kingdom Metazoa; phylum Chordata; class Mammalia; order Artiodactyla; family Bovidae; genus Aepyceros; species Aepyceros melampus. The sequence goes on from SJXQ01001467.1 coordinate 69,187, forward strand.
ATTGCTGAAGCCTGGCTTGGAGAATTTTGAGCATTACTTTACTAGCGTGTGCCTTGAGCGCAATTGTGCGACAGTTTGAGCATTCTTTGGCATTGCCTTTCTTTGGGATTGGAATGAATACTGACCTTTTCCAGTCCTGTGGCCACTGCTGAGTTTTCCACATTTGCTGGTATATTGAGTGCAGCACTTTCACAGCATCATCTTTCAAGATTTGAAATAGCTCCACTGGAATTCCATCACCTCCGTTAGCATTGTTCATAGTGATGCTTTCTAAGGCCCACTTGACTTCACATTCCAGGATGTCTGGCTCTAGATGAGTGGTCACACCATCATGATTATCTGGGTCGTGAAGTTCTTTTTTGTACAGTTCTTCTGTGTATTCTTGCCACCTCTTCTTAATATCTTCTCCTTCTGTTAGGTCCCTACCATTTCTATCCTTAATTGAGCCCATCTTAGCATGAAATATTCCCTTGGTATCTCTAATTTTCTTGAAGAGATCTCTAGTCTTTACCATTCTGTTGTTTTCCTTTATTTCTTTGCACTGATTGCTGAGGAAGGCTTTCTTTTCTCTCCTTCCTATTCTCTGGAACTCTGCATTTAGATAATATATCTTTCCTTTTCTCCTTTGCTTTTTGCTTCTCTTCTTTTCACAGCTATATTTATTTGCAAGTATTTTTTCTAATTTATCTTCAGTTGACTTTATTGACAATGTTTATGATCTATATAACTTTTGGTGATGAATGACTTTAAGCCTATACATAGAAGCGGTGAGAGGGTGGAAGTGGGGAAGACATAGAGAGAAGGGAAAAGAGCCCAGCTTGTGCGGGAAGGGATATATGTATAATTATGGCTGATTTGCATTGTTGTATGGCAGAAACTTATACAGCATGTAAAAATTAACAAAAAAATAGTAAAAGGAAAAAAACCACATCCATAAAAATTAAAAATAATTATAAAACATGCTTATTTAAAATAGGTACAGTGTTAATAGCAGGGATAAAATACAGGTGAGCAAAGATACCCACAACTATTCTGATGACCTTTCATTTTATTCTTTTATTTATACATCCCAGTGGTTTACTACAAGGCAAGAAAACAAATAATCCATGTTACATTTTCTAGTTGATTTCTTCAAGCTTCCCCCCATCTATGTTCATCTTTCATGGAGTGAAATGGCGAAAGTATTTTTATCTCAGAGGGACTGCAGGCCTTAGAAATGTTTGACTTTGATACCTTCACTGTAAAGCACCAGTTTCTCTAGAGGTATTCAGAGTCATCACTCAAAACCTTAGCCAACTGTATTAGGAGCTCTGGAGCACAAGGCTTATAGCAACTATTTACCTGCCACCCAGGCAACCTTCCAAGGGGATGGGGCCACTAGATTGAGAAACAGTGATGCTGAAGAAGGATGGTCCCTACAACCATGTTTTATGTGTAAGATATGAATGAAAGTCTAACACAATTCCTCATCCACAGAGAATTGGTAAGAAAACTACACTCTAAATGGAATCACAAAGAATGATGATTTTATCAGAAGATAAATTGTCATCATTTCTTTAAGCCTAAAGTAATAGTCTTCCTCTGCTTTGTATATTATTTTATTGGAAGGATAACCACTCAAAAACACACTTGACAGAGTTATCCTATTATTTAATAAATTGTACTACACATGATAGTTTTCCTAGTTGAATTATCTTGTGTTTGACCAACTACAACTTTTCCAAAGGACAAGTTGAGAGGTCAAGATTCCCCTCTCTACCCATCAAAGAAGGAACTCAACAATGAAAATCATAGATACCACAGATCTCTGAAAATAGTAATTGTGTTGTGGCTTAAATATTAGTAAAATACTTTATTCTTTAGGGATTCCTGAGAACTGAAAATGGTTTATATCACCCCAATGTCCAACAAGGTACAGATGGTTTATATTAGTAACAATATACAAACCAACAAAAAAAACTATAGAGGCCAAGATTTTACATGCCAGTAGAGAAACTTACCACATTGGGATAATTTTTTAAGTATGCTCAAAATAATTAAATGCATTCTGTGAACAAAAGCAATCAATGTTTGGAAGCCCAGTGGGTTGTCTGTGTATGGTCTCAATTCTGTAGGTAATTCCAACATTCACTGATCACACACTAGACCAAAGATTCTAAGCCACATGGTTCTGCCAAACAGGATCTGGCAAGGATCTCATTTTGTTATAGCCTGGCTAGGGACCAGGGTGAAAAGCTATATGGATGAACATGTGAATAAATCTACCATCAGGATCAAAGGAGGAATAGTTATCAGCATAATTTTGGTCCGTAGGCAATGCCTCTCTTAACTTGTCATGATAATGTGGCTGATATTGAGAAGAATATTTGGCTGGTAGTGCACTAAAATATAGACATTTATATATTAAGAACTTAAGGGGATATTAGAATTATTGAAATAACTCAATAAACATCCATCTGGATTCATATTAGTGCTTGCTGGTTTGTGAACATGTAAGTTAAATATAAACAGATCCTTCAACCTCTGAAGGCTTAATATGAGTGGCATATGCATAAACAGATTGAAAGATACAGAGACAAATGCCAAAACCAACCAAAAAAAAAAAAATTGAACCAAATATTTACATGATGTACAATTGCTTGCACAATGCTTAGAAAGTGAAATTTGAATTTTGAAATGTGCCTGTTAGAATATCTGCTAAAAATAATCTCAGTAATTCTAGTTACTCACAGAGAACTTTCTAATAGCATTAAAATCCCCTCTCCCTAAAATAAATATTTACATTTCAAGGGGCTACTGTGGCATCTGGACCACAGTGGATGCTCAGTAAAATTTTTGTAAAAGGAATGGTAAGTTTAAAAAAAGAGTGAGTTTCAGGTATGTGTGGTGAGATCTGGAACCTAGGAAAAGTAGACAAGTAATGATTGAATATCCTGAGAAACATGTTTGCTAAACAAAACAATAAAAATTATGCATGTAAGCAGAACTTTAGAGAGATAAGAGATATAATGGGAAAAATGGAATTTAATTTTAGTGAAGTGCTTCTTTGACTTTGATAACATACTTTTCAGGTTGATTGTATACAAGTTTGTGTATGTCAAATATGATAAGGGTGGTGGTGGTGGTACATAGCCTCTAGCCTGCCAGGTTCCTCTTTCCATGGGGTTCTCCAGGCTAGAATACTGGTGTGGGTTGCCATTTCCTTCTCCATGGGATCTTCCCAACTCAGGAACTGAACCCTGGTCTCCTGTTTTGCAGGCAGATTCTTTACCAACTGACCGACTAGGGAAGCCCAAATATAGCAATGATTATTAACTGTCTCAGGTGGAAAATAATGACATAATTGCTTGTTTTCTTTTAAAGTTAAATTTTTCTCAACAATTATCCTCACTGATTTGCAGAGGAGAACCCCTTTTGCTCAGGATGATATAGGAGTGATCTAGAACCTTTGGCTCGCACTGTCTGATGTCATGCCTATAGAGAGACCCATCGGAATGAGCCATAGAAAGTGAGAACCACTAATTTTCTCTTGTCAGATTTTATCTTTGTCTTGATATGTAAGAGCTTTGTTCTACAATAGTGAGATTGTATACTGTCTTCGTGAGGGAGTGTGAGTTCCAGCAAAATAGTGCTCAAAAGAAAGTGTGGCTAATCGTAATGCCAGGGTTGTCCTGCATGTGATGTTGAGACATTCAAACCAGCCCGACAGTGACAGTGAGAGGTCTGTACTGCTGGGGCCAGGCTCCTTTCAAAGCCCCGGAAGGTGTATAGTCAGAAAAGAAGTGGAGGAAACCACCATAACCACTTCGAAGAAAAGAGGGAAATAAAAAACAGCCAACGATGAGGCTATCTGATTACAAAGAAACAACAAAGCTCTGCTCCTCAAAGGGGTTGTTTTGAAAATCATGTTTTATGATCTGAATTTTCACTTTTGACTTCCTGTTAGGAAAGATTTTTGGTATTCTGAGAGAAACCAAAGTTTATCAAGGACAAGGTGCATGTGACTGGCTCTAAATAAGACAGCGTGGCCTTTGGAATTAGATCTGAGTTTAAACCTAAGCTTACTTCCTCACCAGCTAGGTGACTTTGGGCAAGATACTTAACCTTCTGGTTTCTCACTTTCCTTTTCTGTAAAATGAAGACAATGAGGTCAATGGAATGGGAAGATTGTAAGGACTGTTTGTTATACAATCACCTAGCACCAGCACCTGTGAAATGTCAGGTTCCCTTCCAATGAAGAAACTGGGGAATTAGAAGTCTATTTTTGAGAAAGAGAATCAACTACTTAAAGTTTTCTATGTGTTTTTTTTTTTAATAATTTCAGCAATGTTGTGAAGTTCAGTAAGCCAATTCTGAAAATGTAGCCAAAGGATGTTGTACATGACATTGTACAAACATTTATCTCAAAGGATGCTACTTGTAGTTTTGTTTCTAATGGAGAAAATTAGAAATGATCTACATGTTCAATAAGTGTGTGTGCTTAGTGGAGTCCAACTCTTTGTGACCCTATGGGCCATGGGGCACTAGGCTCCTCTGTCTGTGGAATTCTCCAGACAAGAATCCTGGAATGTGTTGCCATTACCTACTTGAGGGGATCTTCCTGACCAGAGGTTGAACCCACACTTCCTGTGTCTTCTGCACTGGCAGGCAGATTCTTTAGTGCTGTGTCACCTGGGAAGCCAATGTTCAACTTGGTGATACTTAAGCAGATTATGGCAAATTCATTAGATATAACACTAACATTCATCAAACATATCTCATAGCCAGATACTTAAAGTTCTGGAATTATTTACAGTGTTTTATTGAAGAAAAGAAGCACCTCAATTTCTTTGCTAGAGGATTCCAGTTTTAAAGTGGAAAATAATATAAGCATTACCAAAACAGAAAGAAATACACCTACATGTTAAAGCTGTTGTCTTTGAGGTGATGGGTGTGATTTTACCTGTAATTTTTTTTTTGTCATTTTTAGTATTTCTTGATTTTTTAACAGTTCAGTCACTCAGTCTGTCCGACTCTTTGCGACCCCATGAATCGCAGCACATCAGGCCTCCTTGTCCATCACCTATTTTTCAACAATAGTAAACATTTAATTTTATAATAATGAATATATTTTAAAATAGTCTTTAGCTTATACTTTAAACAATAGTACAATTAATTTGGTTCAGACAGTGGGAGACCTGGGTTCGATCCCTGGGTCAGGAAGATCCTCTGGAGAAGGAAATGTCAACCCACTCCAGTACTCTTGCCTGGAAAATCCCATGGATAGAGGAGCCTGTTAGGCTATAGTCCATGGGGTCGCATAAAGTAGGACACAACTGAGAGACAAAATTACTACAGTCTCTAAAATGTAAGTCAAAAGATAATAGTAAAACACTCATTAAAGGGATTATATATATTATGCAGAAGCATTTCTAAAGAAAAAACAGGTGAATTTGTCATTGATAATGCATAAGGATGTCTGACCTAACTACTGGTTTTTATATATTTTTATATTATGCCATTCAATAACCACAAGCATTTTCATTTACAGTAGAATTAACTCTTTAAATGGATAAAAAGTTTAGGTAGAATGCTTGGTTTTCCAATTAGTCATTTGTATGGAAGGATGTTTTGTTTCTTGACTGAGAAAGTTAAAAAATAGATGTTGCTTTTATATAGAAAAATAAATACACATGAAATCTAACACAGAGGTTAAATGATTAATACATGCTATTGGATTTGAATTCAGTAGAAAATCATACTGGTTTTAAAAATGCACTAATTTATCCACTCATTCATTTATTTTTTCATTAATAATACCTTTCTACTATTCAAATGCAGCTGAAATTTAAAACAAAAGCCTATAACAGAACATTTAAAATATAGTTCTTAAGGTAATAAAATAATCTAGGAACAACAATATCCTTACTATTATTCAGCTTCATTGCTTCATTTTTAGACTAGGTCATAAAACTAAAAGAAAAAAAATTACTAGCTATACATTTGCTCAAAACTGATTCCAAATCCATCCCATGCACCTGCTCAAAACTTATAATAGTGGTCTATGTTGTAAGGAAAATATTTTATTAATCTTACTAGGATAGTTAATAATTTAGAGAATTAATGAAATCTGATTTATGATACTAAAATGATAAGATCTCTCTTTAATATAAATGTAGAGTTTGCTAACATATAGCATTATTGTTGGTATCACTGGGTCAATATGGTAGATACTTTGCCAAAAAAATTATCTTTATAAACTGCTGAATTGACTATTTTTAGTTACTTTTTCCTATGAAATCTCATGATTTATTTCTGCAAAATCACTTTTATCAACAACAAAATGGGTCTTACTTGTCCACTTGGAAGACTAAGAGGATGAACATTTTGAAACTCAGTGCAGTGGCACAGGCTTTATAGATAAAGATAGTGATTAAGAGTGTACAGCAAGGAATGTAGACACGGCCCCTAAAAATATCCAATCACATCATCATTTGATAGTGGATACAAAAACAGTATTCATGGCTGATGTAACTCTGACTGCAGTTGATATCAATTGTTATCAATGTGTTCTGCTGTTATCAGGTATTTAGCGGAATATTAAGTGTATTTTGCTGCTGCTGCTGCTAAGTCACTTCAGTCGTGTCCGACTCTGTGTGACCCCACAGACGGCAGCCCATCAGACTCCACCGTCCCTGGGATTCTCCAGGCAAGAACACTGGAGTGGGTTGCCATTTCCGTCTCCAATGCATGAAAGTGAAAAGTGAAAGTAAAGTCACTTAGTTAAAATTATTAAAATTTATATATACATATATAAAATAAGTTACAGTTCAGTTCAGTTCAGTCGCTCAGTCCAACTCTTTGTGACCCCATGGACTGCAGCATACCAGGCCTCCCTGTCCATCATCAACTTACAGAGTTTACTCAGACTCATGTCCATTGAATCAGTGATGCCATCCAACCATCTCATCTTCTGTTGTTCCCTTTTCCTCCTGCCTTCAATCTTTCCCAGCATTAGGGTCTTTTCAAATGAGTCAGTTCTTCACATCAAGTGGCCAAAGTATTGGAATTTAGCTTTAGCATCAGTCCTTCCAATGAATATTCAGGACTGATCTCCTTTAGGATGGACTGGTTGGATCTCCTTGCAGTCCAAGGGACTCTCAAGAGTCTTCTCCAACACTACAGTTCAAAAGCATCAGTTCTTCTGTGCTCAGCTTTCTTTAGAGTCCAACTCTCACATCCATACATGACTACTGGAAAAACCATAGCTTTGACTAGACAGACCTTGGTTGGCAAAGTAATGTCTCTGCTTTTCAATATGTTATCTAGATTGGTCATAACTTTTCTTCCAAGGAGCAAGTGTCTTTTAATTTCATGGCTGGAGTCACCATCTCCAGTGATTTTGGAGCTCCCCAAAATAAAGTCTGTCACTGTTTGTACTGTTTCCCCATCTATTTGCCATGAAGTGTTGGGGCCAGATGCCATGATCTTAATTTTCTGAATATTGAGTTTTAAACCAGCTTTTTCACTCTCCTCTTTCACTTTCATCAAGAGGCTCTTTAGCTCTTCTTTGCTTCAAGTTATAACATGTATTAAAATTTAAAGTTTACTTCTTTTGAGTTTTAAATGCATAATATCCATATTTGGGGAAATTGAGAAATATAGTTTAAAGAAGAGAAGAAATATTAAAGGGAAGACTGTAATCATATAGAAGTAATTGCTATTAACATTTTAGCATATTTATTCAATAGATAAATCTTTCTCTCTCTACACACAAAAAAATAAAAAAATTCACTCTGCCTCGCCTACAGACATGCATACATGCACATACATACTCATCAAACTCATATGAAAATTTTAAGTAGCTTGGATTTTTGTATAGGAGTTCAACAAATATTTAGGATGAAAGGCTGGATGAAAGGATATGAGTTACAGGCCCTATATAACAGCCCCCCTCAACTTAACAATTTCTGAGCCAAGATCAAGCTTGTTATTATGGTTGAATTTTAGAAGAGGTAGTCTGAAGTTACACAGAGATCTGAGTATTTGATTGACAAACAGTCAATCTACTTTTTGACATTAAGACCAGTCTGTTAGACATGGCCATGACTGCTCTACGAACAAGAAAAAACCCCAAACTGAATCTGTTCAGTAGGAAGAAGGAAATCGATTTGACATAAAGGCTCTAGCTTTTTTACCATCCTCTTTTATGTGGCACTGAAGAGCTATGGATTCAGATGCTGAAGTTATGATTCAATCTATCCATATAAAATTCTTGATTTATTGGAATCATATGTATCTATTGCCCAATAGTTATGGGTATCAGTTGCTCCACACGCACCTCATCTGTTATCATTAGCAGTAATCGGTTGACCAATCTTGGCAAACTACCCAGACTTTAATCCATAAGTGGAAACAAGGAAAAAAATCAATTCTTTTTGGTTTATATGTGTGAAATTAAAACACTTCTAGTTCAAAAACTCTGCCTGGGTTAAAAGAACTAAGTTTGCCTTGCTATCATTTTTTAAATAGAAACCATTGGTTGCAACTTTCCAGTTAATGTGTTGATCAGTAGAAAAGTTCACTTAGTGGTATTCAATATTAATTTTAGTAGCTAGCTCAGTGGCTTGCCTTACTAAGGGGCTATTTACTGCTTTTTTCTTTTAAAAAATGGTAGCAATTATTTGTGCTTATGAGAGCGATGGGAGCAACCAAACACTAAAAATAGAAATTATGAAATTAGCCACAAGCAAATTACAGAGCAGGGACAAATCCATGAACATTTCCTCTGACTGGCCTGCTGCTGACCTTCTTGAAGTGGACAGGCTATTAACCTGAATGGATAGCATGGTTGAGAACCCCCTTCTCTCACCTAGTTCCATGTCTCTTTAGCTCACAGTGCCAACTGAGGGCTTAGTTTGATGCTGAACTTTGATTCCAGAGATAAACCTATTAGAACCATAGCTGAGAGTAGAAAATGCATTATGTTAGGGCCACCTGTTAAATTTGAGCCATAACCTTTGGACTGGGTGACAATTTTGTGGCTTTTAATTCTACTTCCATGTCTTTGAACTCAAAGCTGTTTCTGTGCAGTTATTCTCAATTGATCTATTTATGTGAGAAAATGTTTTGAATTGGAACAGTGCTATTTGTTACTACTACCAACAAAATACATATATCCACCCCGCCCCCAAAATAGCCAACAAAAGATAATCTGATTCATCTTTGGCGAAGAGAAAGAGAAAAAAAAGTAATACATCAGGGGACAAGGCTCTAAGTAAAATCATATTTAGTGAACAGATTCTCTGTTTTGTTGACTGCTGTTGCCAAGGCATCTGCAATTATTATCCTTTTTGTATCAGGATGAACACATGGAATCAAACAGAGCATGAACTTAGCTAATGAAATATAAGAATCATTTGGGTGTAGGTGGAAAGGAAGTGATAGAATTCATAGGAACAGATGTTCTAAGAGTTATTAGAACTTTTCAAAATGAAATTTCATATCCTGTGTCTAATTATTGCATTGCTCTTCTTGAGTCTTGATGGCTCATATCTGTTAAAATTCTTGAGGGGAGTGAAGAGAAATGGCATGTAGAGACTTAAGTAACTTGTACCACACAATTGACAAGAAATGTTGACCCTCTCTTCAGCTGATCATCTGCAATGGCACAGCACTACCCACAAAAATGCAAGAAAAGAGCACTTGAGGCTGCATGTTTTCCTTTCTTCAAGTACATTTTTATTAGAATTCCTTCTCTGGTTCCTTCCTTGCTACATTATTGTTCACAAAATAAATGCTCTTTGATTTGTTTGACTTGGTGTTTGCAATACCCTAAAACAGATTCCATTTTATTCTCCAGTGCCAAGGAATCTGGGCATGCATTTTCTTTCCATACAAAATTAGACTTTCTGCACCCACAGATTGGGAGCTAGATGCTTCATATTTATTATCTTTAAGGTGCTGTGTTAATGAAAGAATTTTAATCATTGACATTGCTCCGTGAATTATGTATTACAAAAACCCCTGCTGATGAGTTAGACAAAATTAACCTACTGTAAGGGGCATTAAAAAAAATCACAGCTAATTAGTAAGCCAACAGGAACAAAGAAAATGTAAAACAAAGATGTTGAGAAAAGACATTTAGGTAGGAAGTGCTGCCTCTCTTTTAGAAGTGGTTCTTTCATTTGGGCATCATTTGTAACATTGCCTGCCATTGCTGAAATCTTCCTTCAATCTGATATGTTCCATTAGACTTGAGCATTTTTATGTTTTGTAATTAGTTTTGTAAGCTGGTATCTTCACTCTTTCAAACTGTGGAAATCCAAAGACTCATAATAGAAAATGGAAGATATTTTTAAATGCTTTTAAATTATTTCCCAGGTGATCTATATTAGAGATGTAAGGCAATTCACAGGGATTATAATGGGAAATGATTTCCATCACTTTTTTTCCCCTTGAATCACTCTGTATGCTCATCCTATATCTCTTATCCATCCCTGTATTTTAAAGTAGCAAAGCTTTGTCCAGGCTCCTTTCCTGATGCAATTCTACATGGGGCAGACAAAGGCAGAAATGGGTTTAAATCACAGGCTGCTTGGCTTCTCAACTCCTCCTCATGCTGATATGTAAGACCATGCATCACTCTGCTGGTGCAGGAACTGAGAGGAGACAATTGACCCTGAGAGGCTGCTGGAGAGGTGCTCATGCTGGGCCACATTTGTTTATAATTGCTCTTTCTAAGTTATAGGTGGAGATAAAGCAACCAAAATGGGACAAGCAGAGGCAAGAGACAACAATAATGCCTATTTCAATTTTTCCCTGCTCAACAGAGGCCCCGAGCATTAAAAATGATTAGATGATTCTTTGACCTTTCATTTTCTTCTGGATTATTTCTTTTTATTTTCTTCATGTTTGAAATCTCTTCTTGTCTAATATTATCCAAAATCATTTTCTTCCTGATGAGAATCTTTTCTGATATTCTTTAGAGAAAGGGTCATTAATCTTTCCTCTTTCATCCTATTTGCTTATGGTTGAGGTGACCTCCAACTCCTGGATGATTTAAAACAAAAGCAGATCGTATAATTTTGTAAAAATCTTTCACTTTTTAGGCAGAAGGAAATGCTCAAAGAATGCACAGCAAAGAGGAATTCTTAATTTAAAGTGACATAAAGCATAGAAAGATGCAAGATGCCAGCTGTAGGGTTGGGAGAACTTCATGTGGGAATTTTGGCTCCTGCTGTGTTCAATTTTGAGTTGCAGGCCTTCTTTCATGTGATTCTTCACTGCTTTTTTGGACTTTGGGAACTTAAAGGATTGTTCTACCTTTCAGTTCATATAAATTTTCTTTTATTATAAGCTCAGTGAAAATAGGTTGGGATACTGTAGTAAATTTGATCCTTCTTGAATCGAAGAGCGCTCATCTTACAGCTTTCTACTTCTGTCTTCACTTTCAGAAAAAGAAGCCTCATAAACTTACATTTCCCTTCACAGCCTGTCCACCACTGTCTGTTATGAATTTACCATAGTTTTTCCTGTTTATATCACCTGAGTGAGCCCCCTGTGTCCAAGTCTCCCCTTTCTAAAGGTAAGGTAAGTCGCTCAGTCATGTCCGACTCTTTGCAACCCCGTGGACTGTAGCCCACCAGGCTCCTCAGTCCATGAAATTCACTAATATCCCGTGTCCTTCTTCCAAACTCCTAGCATCCTTCCAATGTGATTCTGTTCGATATGAGCAAAATATTCTGTGTTCCTCACTGTGTTTCTAAATTCTTCCTTTATGATTTCATTTGAAAGGAAATTTGGTTTTGTTCCTCCCTCTCCTATGGGAATTCTTTTAGGCCTCTCACAGCCCTCTCTCCACTGACCAGGAAGTGGAATAAGAGGTCTTGATTATCCTTGACCCTTTCAAATCAGTTTCTTTCCTTCTACTCTAAAACCCTAAATTAAGCGCCACCTGTTAGCTACTCCTCGATTGTTGCTGACATCTCCTGTTCTCTGGGTGGTTCCCCCTCTTAACAGGATGATTTTCACTCCTAGTTCTTTGACATTCTCTTCAGTATTGCCTCTGACTTTGTAACTTCATTCATGATAATGAATAATAATTAATTGATAGAAAAAGAGAAGTCGCTCAGTCGTGTCCAACTCTTGTGACCCCATGGACTGTAGCCCACCAGGCTCTTGGTCCATGGGATTTTCCAGGCATGAATACTGGAGTGAGTCGCCATTTCCTTCTTCAGGGGATCTTCTCGACCCAGGGATCGAACCTGGGTCTCCCGCATTGTAGGCAGATGCTTTACCATTCAAGCTACCAGGGAAGTCAATTAAATGATACTGAATGATAATTAAATATGCATGGAATTGATTTTTCAACACCTGACTCCTCAGTTCCTTTCCTACTCCTCCAAGAATCTTTACCTTCCCCTACATTGTCTTTCCCTTCTAAGGTCATACTCTTAGAGGTTAGACCTGACTTTTATCTATGACAGCACCTCCTTATATTCCTCAGATGCTATTTCCTATCTTTACAAGTGTCTCTCTCTCTCTCTCTCTCTCTCTGCCCCTTCCCCAATGATCTTCTGGCACCACAGTGACCTCTAATCTATTGGGATGATTACCTTGTACTCTCCTTACCAACCCAGTATCCTCTCTGGCTTGTTTACATGGCCTGAATTCCTCTAGTCAATTAACTATTACACTCAGGCCTTTTTGAGCCCCTCAACTCTCTACTCCACTCTTTCTTTGTTGTATTCACTTGAACAAACTCACAACTTTGGTTTTATACAACCTTTGCTATTTTATACATGCACCCATATAGCTGAATAAGATTAGAGCATCTAGGTTGCTTCCATGTCCTGGCTATACAGTGCCGCAATGAACATTGGGGTACACATGTCTCTTTCAATTCTGGTTTCCTTGGTGTGTATGCCCAGCAGTGGGATCGCTGGATCATAAGGCATTTCTATTTGCAATTTTTAAAGGAATCTCCACACTGTTCTCCATAGTGGCTGTACTAATTTGCATTCCCACCAACAGTGTAAGAGGGTTCCCTTTTCTCCACACCCTCTCCAGCATTTATTGCTTGTTGACTTTTGGATCGCAGCCATTCTGACTGGTGTGAAATGGTACCTCATTGTGGTTTTGATTTGCATTTCTCTGATAATGAGTGATGTTGAGCATCTTTTCATGTGTTTGTTAGCCATTAACTGATTCAAATGTATTCTTTTTAATAGCTGAGTAATACTCCATTGTGTATATGTACCACAGCTTTCTTATCCATTCATCTGCTGATGGACATCTAGGTTGCTTCCATGTCCTGGCTATTATAAACAGTGCTGTGGTGAACATTGGGGTACACGTGTCTCTTTCAATTCTGGTTTCCTTGGTGTGTATGCCCAGCAGTGGGATCGCTGGATCATAAGGCAGTTCAATTTCCAGTTTTTTAAGGAATCTCCACACTGTTCTCCGTAGAGGCTCTACTGGTTTACATTCCTACCAACAGTGTAAGAGGGTTCCCTTTTCTCCACACCCTCTCCAGCATTTATTGCTTATAGACTTCTGGACTGCAGCCATTCTGACTGGTGTGAAATGGTACCTCATTGTGGTTTTGATTTGCATTCCTCTGATAATGAGTGATGTTGAGCATCTTTTCATGTGTTTGTTAGCCATCTGTATGTCTTCTTTGAAGAAATGTCTATTTAGTTCTTTGGCCCATTTTTTGTTTGGGTCGTTTACTTTTCTGGAGTTGAGCTGCATAAGCTGCTTGTATATTTTTGAGATTAGTTGTTTGTCAGTTGCTTCATTTGCTATTATTTTCTCCCATTCAGAAGGCTGTCTTTTCACCTTGCTTATGGTTTCCTTTGTTGTGCAGAAGCTTTTAATTTTAATTAGATCCTATTTGTTTATTTTTGCTTTTATTTCCAGTATTCTGGGAGGTGGATCATAGAGGATCCTGCTGTGATTTATGTCAGAGAGTGTTTTGCCTATGTTCTCCTCTAGGAGTTTTATAGTTTCTTGTCTTAGGTTTAGATCTTTAATCCATTTTGAGTTTATTTTTGTGTATAGTGTTAGAAAGTGATCTAGTTTCATTCTTTTACAAGTGGTTGACCTATTTTCCCAGCACCACTTGTTAAAGAGATTGTCTTTAATCCACTGTATATTCTTGCCTCCTTTGTCGAAGATAAGCTGTCCATAGGTGTGTGGATTTATCTCTGGGCTTTCTATTTTGTTCCATTGATCTATATATCTGTCTTTGCTGGCACACCATATTAAATTGCCAGGGCCCACTGTAGATCTCTGGGTTCTTAGATGGGAGAAACATTTCATTCAGTGAGTTTGCTTCTGCCCCTAGGGCACCCATTTTTGTGTCCTTCTTCCAATTTTCCAAACCAAGAATGGATTCCCATGCCCCAAAATGTGTGTCCCTTTACACAGTTAACAGATCACAGAAGAGATCTACCTGGTGTGATGGATAAAGTAAATGTGGTCTATGCACCAATGGAATATTATTTGGCCATAAAAAGGGAGTTCTGACACTTGCTGCAACATGGGTGAACTTGCAAATTATTCTGAGAAAAGAAGCCAGACATAAAAGGCCCCATGTTTCATGATTCCATTTATATGGACTATCCAGAACTGGCAAGTTTATACAGAGACAAAAGGTAGGTTAGTGGTTGTTAAGGGCTGTGGGGACAAGCAGGGGAATGGGCAGGATAGGTTAATGAGTATGGAGTTTCCTTTAGGGATGGTAAAAATGTTCTGGAACCAGGTGGATTTAATGGTGGCAGTGTTGTATGTATACTGAATGCCACTGAATTATATGTTTAAAAATAGTTAAGATGATAAATATCATGTTATGTGCATTTTACCTCGATGGAAACAAACAAACAAATACGCCTGCTGTGTTTGATAGTTCTGGGATCCAGATAAGAGAACTTACTTGGGACCCCAGGAACCCTCTTCATCTGTTTCAGCGTATTTAGTTCAGGCCATCAGAGAAGCAAAGCACATTCCTTTCAGAAAGAAAAGAAACCATATCAAAACTTCGATTTTGGTAGATGACATTTACTTTTCTAATAACTACAACCAGTCCATTCTGAAGGAGATCAACCCTGGGATTTCTTTGGAAGGAATGATGCTAAAGCTGAAGCTCCAGTATTTTGGCCACCTCATGTGAAGAGTTGACTGACTCATTGGAAAAGACTTTGATTCTGGGAGGGATTGGGGGCAGGAGGAGAAGGGGACGACCAAGGATGAGATGGCTAGATGGCATCACTGACTCGATGGACGTGAGTCTGAGTGAACTCTGGGAGATGGTGATGGACAGGGAGGCCTGGAGTCTGCGATTTCATGGGGTCACAGAGTCAGACACGACTGAGTGACTGAACTGAACTGAACTGATCCAGGTAAATTGAGATATGTTGCATTTCTCATAGCATTTATTTTTTTCTTCAAAGAGTCTTCCTAAAAGGGCAAGATTTAATTTTGTCAAAATTAAATTAAAAAGACAGCTGGAAGTGTCAGCCTGTTAATATGGTGGTGAGGTGCTATTTAACGTAAAGATTACCCCCAGAGCCCACGTTACCAACCAGATTGTTGAAGTTCATCTTTATAAAACCTTTCCCTGGTTCTTTAATTACTCATTTTGTGAGGGAAAGAGTTATTGACTATAAAGTTGGCCAGAGAGAGTCTCTGGGAGTTAAAACCTGAATGTAAATTAATAATTAGTTCACCTGGCCTCAATTTTTAGAACTAAAATATATTCCCATATCTCTATAAAAGTTGTCAAATAGCTAACTCATTGGAAATCTCCTAATTACAGGGAAATGGCATTAAATTTCTTTCTCTCACTATCCCCAAGATTTAAAATTTTTTTAATGACAGTTTTGGCTGTGGTTATGCATTAGAATCAGTGTTTCTGGACGTTTAAAGATATTGATATAAAATAAAAATAGTCTTTTGTCTGAAAAAGTGAGGAAAAGTACCTTTAGAAATTTCCATTAGAAGGTAGTCATGGTGGAAATGAAATTTCCATTAGTCTTATTAACAAAGCCTAGGGGACTTTTGAAAGGTATTTTAATAGAAAAACCTAACTCAAGAGACTTACAATTAAACCCTAAAGATGAAAAAAAAATTAACTTCCTCATCTATATAGTTACTAGATCTGTGATGGAGGAAAACCCATGTCAAAGATGAGCCCTCCCAAACAGTGATTCATTAATTAACTAATTAATTAACTCTTTCAATTAATTAGCTTATCAATTAATTAATTAGATGATCATTTAATTATTCCTTTCATTAATTAAGTGTCTACCTGCCTTGCATCATGCTAAACTCCACTGATACAAAGATTATAGGAGATATTTTTGACATCTGAGTTCTTATCGATAATTCAAGGCATATAGATTTAATAGTATTGATACAAAGTGGGATAGGGATATGCCATGTAATTAGCACAACAAAGTTCTACATAAGGAAAAAACATGTTTACTTGCTGAGGGAGATTTGAGATTTCACAGAGAAAATGATGTGGCATTGACTCTTGGAAGGGAGACGGCCTTTCAACAGATGAAATGAGATTATTTCATGTGGGGCAAATTTGTGTGGAGCGAATAGCATGCAGGTAGCAAGGTGAGTGGGCAGAGAGATTATGGGCTGTTTGAGGCACACCAACTGCTCTCATTTGGCTTAAGTGGAGTTCTCGGAAGAGTAGAGTGAGTTCTGAGACTGGGTGAGTAGAGATCCAATGGTACCTGGGAACAGAAAGCACAGTGGGGCTGGACCACAGAGGGTCATGAGACAGAAAGGAAACCGAGCTTTGCTTTGGACGAGGCTGTGAGATCGGGCACTCTGGGTCTTTGCGTCTTGCGGGGTCTGATGAGGACACTGGTTGTTCTCATGGTCAAGTCACTTTATTGCACTCGCCTCTCCTTTTCCTCTAACAAAAGCCCTTACAAGGAGGGAGAAATATTATGTGTTCTAAGAGCACTTGGAAATCTTGGACTTAAAAGGCACTTCTTTTATTTAAAAATAAAACAAAGCACTTCTTATTTTGTTTGGGGCTGTGATGTTGTGATGAGTTGAAAGAAGTAAACTATTCTCAGGCAGAGAATTCTTCAGCATCTGATGATTTAAAGCCAAGTTGGGGAGAGCTACATTGACACCCAGGATTTTTTATCTCAAACACCTTTTTTGGGGAAGATTACTCAAAGTGTCCAGGTGGTGAAGATGTTCATTGGATACTACAGAATGTCTTGGGGTGGAGGAAGGAGGACCTCTTGAGACAGAGGAGCTGGAAAGAGCAGCCAGAAGACACACTGCAGCCCCCAGTGAGCCTGAGCAGGGAGGAGGGTTGCCATGAGTGGTGGCAGCAGGGAGACCAAGAAGCAGGCAGCCACCAAGTCGGGGGCCCAGTCCTTTGTTTCCAGAAAGGTTTTTGTATGAATTGTGAGTCTTTAAAGGCAGCACTGTAAATAGTGTTAGTAATTGCCAGTGAGGTGCATGTGATGATCCAAATTTAAAGTTTAGCTTCTCTGGGCCCATAGAGGATTACTAGGTAGATCCTTTTTAATATCCCTCCATCCTTCCTTCCATCCCTCCATCTACCCATCCATACGTGTCCATCTCTCCATCTACTCTTCCCTCTATCCCTTCATCCATCTATCCATCCATTTGTTCATCTGTCTGTCCATCTCTGAACACAGTGTACAATAATGCCAGCCTCAAATCAAGCTGTCACTGTGTGCTTGCTTATTTATTATTTTTGTCCACTTCTCACACATCCCCTAGGCTAACTTCCATGGGAGTTCACATTTTCTCTGTCTTGTTCACCCCTAAACTACCTGGCTCAGAGTAAGTGCTAAATAATTACTTATCAAAAATTCATTAGCTCATTATCATTCTTTAATTCACTCATCCAACATCATGTCCCTACCATGTTCCAGGCTTTATGCTAGAGTCTGGGCATACAATGAACAAAAAACATGTTCCTTGCACCCAAGAAACTAATATTGGGAAACAGGTAAAAAGAACATGATGAAGCATATTTGATAGTAGTGGTATAGATAGATGAGAGGAAACCACCTTTTTTAAATAGCCTGTATATACTCATTACTGTATTTGTTGTTTTCCATGTGATATATTTTTCTTACTCACCTCTGCAAGGCAGAATCTCCAACCTACTGATGAAGAACCTGAGACTTTCAGAGATAAAGCCACTTACTTGCTGCTAACAAAAAATACTTTAAATTTTTAAAAATTTTATGTTGGAACACAGTTGATGAACACTCTTGTGTTAGTTACAAGTGTACAGGAAAAATACTTTGAGAGTACAGAGAGGGTGTGGTTTATTCTGTTGGTGAAGGAATATAGAACTAGCCAAGAACACCCCTCAAAGTAGGTAGTGCAGCACCAAGACTTGAAGAAATAAGCAAGATTGCACTCAGTGGAGAGAGAGGAGCTGGAGGAAGAAAGGCTTTCTGGTATTTCTTCCCAGCAGAGACACGTAAGAGCAACTCTCAAATAGGAAAGTCAGTAAACTTATGTGAATCTTCAACAAATATGGCCCATGAACCAGTGCACCTGGAAATGAAAAATAGGATACCCATTCCCTGAGCACCTATGATTTCTGTTTTCCATGGTGTTGTCTCCCACAAAACCAAGAAATGATTGACTTGCTGTTTGGCTTCTTTTTAAGGACAATAGTGATCACGGGGAAGGGAAGATGTGTTTGTCTTCCCAGAAACAGATTTCGGTCTTAAATTTAGCAGGCTGAGTCAACATTCTCAAGTGCTGATTCCTACCATCAACAGATTCCATTTTCCTTAAAGAAATCATTATCTTTCAGAATAGGAGGATGCACAAAATGTCCTTAATTCATTTGTTTCTTGTGGTTCCATCCTGCCTTAGATGGTAGTCTGTGTTTGGTGTTTAGCCATAAAATATACATTCAAACCATCTTTTCCCTCCCCCACCATCTCTAAATTATATGGGTCATTGCCTTGCCCTCAACTCCAATTTGAGAATCCCACTCTGGTGTGAGAAGAAACTAACAGTATCAGGTTCCTTTGCCCTAAACAGTTAATTCATCTCACATGGTTGAGCAGTTCATTCCCAGGAAATGCCTGCCCAGGCTCTGAGCAGGGTCAGCCCCAACTGTAGCTGGGAGTGAAGGCTTGGGGTGGCAACAGATGCCCCTGCCCAACCCCCCAGCCCCCCCACTTCTTCTCCGGAGAACACCAACTATGGTGGTGATTAAAAATAAATGCCTGTTTCATGTGTGTATCTTCCACAGTTCAGATACCTGATGAGCTGTACGGTTATTCATTAAAAATGCGAAGCCAGTATTAAGAATCTGGACAGGCTTGAAGTTATCTGGGGTGGATGATTCCTCCAAATTTAGAAGAGATGAATCCATGTAGAATTTTTAAAATGTGTTGTCAGTGTCAGAGTGAACACTCCCCCCCTGCCCCGTGTATATAAAACCATCATTATGGTGTGCTCGCCAGATTCCAGCTTGGTGCATAAATGGAGATCCTCAGATATCTCTCTGCTCCAGGCAGTGGCTCAAATTTTACAATTGTTTTACCGAGGTGTCCACTGGTATTAGGCCCTCCTGCTTTTGATCATTCTGACTAGCTTTCTCCTTCTGAACTGTGTTTCTGTAACCAATTTACAGGACTGCGTATTCAATTTCAGCTGCCCCGTGGTAGCTGATGTGGACAGCTCAGCTCGGGTGCTCGCTCTCCCCAACCATCTAGCTGGCTTTTGTGCCATCAACTGGCCTCTGGGGTCATTCATAGGCTAGCTGATTGCAGGCAGTTGAAGGGCCAGATAAAAGGCCCCTGGGGGTCTTTCACAAACTCCTGTCTATTCACTTCCTGGGAAACCCCTCGGAGTCACCCCAGTGTCATTCTCTGGAGGTTTGCCCAAAACAAAGAAATGGGTTGGTAATACTTGAAGACTCTCAGGCCAGGGGAGTCAGCAGGCCTTGGATCAGTACTACAGCGAGCTCTCCCCTTGCCCATCAATTTTCTGGGTAATTGGACAAAGAAAATCGACTATTTTTCTTCTAGAATCAGCAGGAATTTTGTAACTTGACAAGTGATAAATATATATATTTTTCTTTCTGATAAAGACTTCTTTGCCAGGAGAGAAACTCTTGAGAATCAGTAATGCATTTATTCCTAGTTAACAGTAGGAGGTTAGAAGGCTTTCAGGACCCATTTCTATTTCCAACTGTAATGTTTGTATAAAAGCAACCCAGCTGCCAACATCTGTGTCACACTCAACATTAACCTTCAAAAAGTCTTGTCCAAGAAGACTCCTAAACGTGCCCCCCTTTTAATGCTCTGTGCCCCTAAAGAAAGGTTTTATGGCTTTGCAATGATTTGTCTCCCATTCATAGGCTGGGTTCCCATCCCCCCCCCCCCCCCCCCCCCTCAGAATTCC
>SJXQ01001467.1:89774-119060 GCA_006408695.1 Aepyceros melampus
GATTCCTCTCCCACTTTCTCTTATAAACCTCTGAATGGCAATAGGAGGCTAAGTAGATTTCTGCTGCCTCCTCCAGCTGTCTGTTTCCACTGTCAGGACTTGCAGCTCTGGGCAAGACGGAAGGGAGAGGGTATATCAATGTCTGTGTGTCCTCCCGCTTCCCTCCAAGCTGCCACCTGGGAAAGCATGAAACAAATAATAAAGACACCACTAATGTTTTGCCCATTTGACTGAACCGCATCCAAAGGGATGCAGACACCCGAGAACTTTATTTAAAAGTCTGCCACCAGGGCGAGGGCTTCAGGACAGTCTGGTTCTTTTCTTGTCTGATGTTCAGTCCTGCAGAGAGGGCGTTGAGTTGCCTGGACCTTTGTCTCCGAGAACCTAAATATCCCTCCCACGACATTATGTGGAGCGGATGCCTGAGCTTTTCAAAGACTGAGGGGCGTGCAAAGGGCTTTGGGGGTCCTGCCACTTCAGAGAGAGGAGAGAGGGAGCCGACACTGGGAACAATGGGAGCCCGGGGCTTTGTAATTCAGAACCACAGCGCTCCTCTCAACTCTCCTCCTCTGACCTTCCCAAATTGGACCAAACAATGGAATTGTGGGGATGCCAACACCTAAGCAGCTTTGCCAGGGCTTTTGCGTTTCTGCTTGAAGTCTTGTTTCCAATGGAAGAAAGTCACTGAAGGGAGGGGGCGGTCTTCATGTAGATTAATCCATGTTAGGCTGCCTAAAATGGGGCGATGGCTTTGTCAGGGAGCAGTGATTGTGATCCTAAGAGTTTCTGATTTTCTTTGAAAGACTGGGGAGAGGACTGCCTGTACCCAATGGCCCCAGGAGGCTAGGAAAGACATTGCTTTGAAGCTGACTTAAGTCTGCAGATCAAAAATACTTTCAGTCATCACTCCACATTGGCAAAATTTGAGGAGTATTGCGTAGCCCCCAAATCATTCTTATTATTAAAGAGCTGACACTCAAACTTTCCCCATACTAAAGTATTCGGGAGGGTGGAAGGATCCTATTGGGTTATCACTGTTTGATTTTCAGGGAGTTTAGCTTTTCTCTCTTCACATCCATTTCTGATTTCAGAAATGTAGAGAACTGAAGTTTCAGATTAATTCCATTCATGCATCATACCAGTTAGTGAGGGAAGAGCTTCAGAGGTCTAACTTTATTTGGAGAAGTACACCCCAAAACTTTAAAGGTCTCTGCCTGCATAAAAGTACCCGACCACAGTGGAAATTGGGATGAAACATATAGCCTTGCTTCTGATGTTTTTCCATTGCTTTTTGGTTTGGATTGAACAGAAAACCCAGAGCAAATAGTCTTTCTGAGGACATAAACTTCCATTTTTCAATTTTTTTTTTTCCGAGCTAGAGAAATGCCAAATTTTTCCAACCTCAAAAGAATATTCTGATTTCAGATCTGCTCAAAATTTGCTTGAGGACTATCAAAATTTCCTATCTTGGAGGACTTTCCTACTCCTGATGAGTAGCAATAAGTCTATTTCAGATCCATGGGGATTACACTGATTGTGGGTTACCTATAGCAAGATGTTTAATTCCGGTGATAGCTTTTCTGCTTCTAGGCAGTGTGTGTTGGTGCATGCTCCAAGACAAGAGATAAAAATTTGTTTTTCTTGGTAGTCTGAATTTGGTGGGGATCAGAGGCTAAAACAAGTAGAAAGAAGCACTCTGCCCTCTCCCATCACTGATCTTTTTTGATAATTCGCTATTCTCAATTTCTTTCTACTCTAATTCTTTAGCTCTCTTATTAACATTTGATTTAAAATTTCAGTTGGCTTTTCTGAAAGAAGGTAGTTGTGTTTTGGAAGAAAATTGGTGATCAAGCCCAACTGGGTCTTGGGTTGAATATATTTGCTGGTGGTGAGACATAGTTGCCAAAAACAAACAAACAAAAAAAAACCCCCACAAAAACCCAGGAGGATACTGCATGTGGGGAGGAAAGAATGTCTTTGGGCTTGCCAGACACCATCTGGCTCAGCAGGTACCACACTGGGAACTGCATTTGAAGACGAGCCTGGCCAAGGTGGAGATGGTGGCAGAGAGTGCTTTCAGCTGCCTGATGTGTTTTGTTTGACCTGCAGCATGATTTCAATATTGAATGCTTTTCATGGAACATGGACTCATGGAAGTACACATTCTTCTTTCTTGCCTTTCATTCGGTCCTCATCACTCATCACTGTCACTTGTCTGACTTCTGAAGGCATCTGAGATTCTGCCAGATATGATCGCAGGCACTGGGAATGTCCACCTGTGGACAGGACAGGGAAAGTTCTGCCCTCGTGAAGCTTTTGCTCTAGGAGGGGAGACTGAAACAGAACAAACTCCTCCCCCGAATAACTTCCAAGACCCCTTTTGGTACTGATGTGTGACCTGTAGAAAATGGTAGAAGGTAACAGGGCAGAGGGTGGTAGAAGAGGAACATTCCATGGGTCACTGTGAGGGTGACATTGAGCTGAGCCCTGTGAGACTTTGAGGGGGTGGCAGTCCAGGCACAGGGAATAACAAGTTCAGACTCAGGAGGCTGGTATAAGATGGCAGAGGCCCAGTGCTGGAGTAGAGTGAGGGATGGCAGGGGGATGACAGTGGGACAGCGGTCTTCGCAGGTGGAGTCAGAGTGTGGGAGCCATTGTCTACAAGACAGAAGTAGAGTCGCAGATTAGAGAGCAATCTTATGGTTACTAGGAGGCAGGGGAGAGAGGGTTCAACTGGGAGAATGGGATTGACATGTATACAGTACTGTGTATAAAATAGATAATAAGGGCCTGCTGTATGGCACAGGGATTTTGTTGTTTAGTCACTAAGTTGTGTCTGACTCTTTTTGCAACCCCATGAACTGTAGCCTGCCAGGCTCCTCTGTCCATGGATTTCCCAGGCAAAAATACTGGAGTGAGTAGCCATTTCCTTCTCCAGGGGATCTTCCTGACCCAAACCAATGTCTCCTGCATTGGGAGGCAGATTCTTTACCACTGAGGCACCAGGGAAACCCATAGCATAGGGAACTTGAGTCAATACTCTGTAATGGCCTATAAGGGAAAGAATATCTAAAAACGAGTGTATATATATATATATATATATACTGTGCTATGCTTAGTTGCTCAGTCGTGTCTGACCCTTTGTGATCCCATGGACTGTAGCCAGTGAGTCTCCTCTGTCTATGGGGATTTCCCAAGCGAGAATACTGGAGTAGGTTGCCATGCCCTTCTCCGGGAGATCTTCCCAACCTAGAGATGGAACCCAGGTCTTTCACATTGCAGGCAGATTCTTTACCATCTGAGCCAGAAGGGCAGCCCATGTGTGTGCATATGCATACATGTATACGTATATATGTGTGTATGTGTATGTATATGATGTTTATGTGAGGGACAGGGAAGCCTGGCGTGCTGCAGTCCATGGGGTCACAAAGAGTCAGACACGACTTGGCTACTGAACAACAAAATGTACATGTATAATTGATTCA
This sequence comes from Aepyceros melampus, assembly GCA_006408695.1. Taxonomy (NCBI): domain Eukaryota; kingdom Metazoa; phylum Chordata; class Mammalia; order Artiodactyla; family Bovidae; genus Aepyceros; species Aepyceros melampus. The sequence continues at coordinate 93,260 of SJXQ01001467.1, forward strand.
CTTTACTGTGCATCTGAAACTAACACATTATAAATCAACTATACTCCAACAACTTGGACTTCCCTGGTGGCTCAGACGGTAAAGCGTCTGTCTACAATGCGGGAGACCCGGGTTCGAACCCTGGGTTGGGAAGATCCCTGGAGAAGAAAATGGCAATCCACTCCAGTACTATTGCCTGGAAAATCCCATGGACAGAGGAGCCTGGTAGGCTACAGTCTATGGGATCACAAAGAGTCGGACCCGACTGAGCGCTTCACTTTCACATACTCCAACAAAAAATTAAAACAAGAAAACAAAGTTGTGGAAGCCATTGGAGGAGCCTGGAGTTGGCCATGGGTGTGGCACCTAAGTTGGACAAGGCCTCTATTCAGATCCTTTCGATATCTGATTCTGAAACTCTGGTTGGTGGCTCCACGGGCTGTATGGAGACTGGTTGGCAAGCTTGTGATCCAGTGAGAGTTCAGGCCTTCTAATAGAGTTCTTATGAGATGTGCAGGAGTATTGCTGCTACAAGCAAGCGCTCAGCCCCATTTTGCAGAGAAAAGAGGGGATGGTGAGCTTAAATGAATTGGCCACAATAACTCAACAAGGCATGAGCAGCACCTGAAATAAAGCCCCACTGTGCCGCTTCCCTTTGCTCTAAGCTTGGTACCACGATTTCTCCCCTGTATCGCCCCATTATTATTCACTTACTCGGGTGTGATCTGAAAGGGAGCATTGTTTCAGAATCAATAAGGGGCTGAGTTCGCGTAACACAGTGAGTGTCTGAGCTGCAAGTACCTCCTTATCACCAGCGCACAGCAGAGGACAGGTCCAAATAAAACATATTATCAGGCCCTGCTGAGAGTCCAAGCCCAGCAGCTGTATTAACGGAGCTCTTTATATCCATTCCCTTTATGAACTGAGTTTTCTCACTTTCATTTCTCTGGGAACTTCTAAATAGAGCTCTTGCCGAAGAATGACAAGGGTGTTTGAGCTGGAGAGTTGAACAGAAACCATTTGCTCAATGGAGCTCATACTTGCCAAGTGGGGAAAAAATAGGTAAGAAAAGACCACCCCCATTCTAAGAAAGCAGGGAGGGATTCAGCTGCCTGCTTTGTGGCATTCCGTATCATGCTTAAATTTATGTTGCTGGACTGAAAGGCTTGGCACTGGCTTTATAAGTTTTTTCTGAATCTACATGTCTGCAATTAGACACTTAAAAAAATTAACGTGTTTTTGCACTTAGAATCCTAATAATTGTCTATTGAATTTACCCTGTGCATAGATAAGAATGATAGTAATTTTGAAAAGACCTAGATTATCAGTTTATGCCTTTATTGAAAAATTGTAGTAAAACTCTTTCTTGTTACCTACCTTCTAATATTGAGTAAGTTATTGTTATATCTGCTTGGTGGGCACTTTCAAGATAAGTGATAGGCTAAAATAATATCAGTTCTATCAAATTCAAAATGAGTGTGCTTAGAGTTGGGTTGTTTTTTTTTTTTCTATCCCATTTTATAGACCCATCAGCCTGATCCTCCCTGTAAGTATGTTTTGCTTGGTCTCTATACTGTTTCAATATTTTCCGAGTCAATATAGAGGAGATTTTAAAAATAAAATCTGGATTTCCAGCTTCTCTGAAAATAGCAAGAGATGTATCACATAGGGGTTACTCAGGACCAGTGCTTACCCCGAATTCACAGTCCCCACCGCTTCCTATTATTCCTGTCCCTGAGGCTGAATGTCACTCTGTAATTTGTCATTACACTTTTTTTTTCCTTAAGAGTAGAGAAATATTGAGTTGCTAAAATATTTTGTTTGGGTTTTTGTACAATGGCATGGAATTACCCGAATGAACTTTTTGGCCAGCCCAATGTTTCTCTGTATTTGTGTCTGTATCCAAAATGGAAATTTAGAAAATTTACCCTTGGGAATTCCCTGGCAGTACGGTGGCTAGCCAGCTTCCCAGGTGGCTCAGTGGTAAAGAATCTGCCTGCCCATGTAGGAGACACAGGAGAAGCGGGTTTGATCCCGGAGTGGGGAAGCTCCCCTGGAGGAGGAAATGGCAACCCATTCCAGTATTCTTGCCTTGCTAATCTTATAGACAGAGGAGGCTGGCAGGCTGCAGTTCATAGGGATGCGGAGGAGTTGGATGCGACTTAGCCACTGAGCACACAGAGGAACACAGTGGTTAGCAAGCCACTCTTTCCCTGCAAGGGGCACAGGTTTGATCCCTGGGCAGGGAGTTAAAAACCCACATGCTGCACAGGGTGGCAAAAAAAAAAAAAGAAAAAAAATTCCCCAGATGGCTGTTGCGTGATGAAATGTGGAGTGCTTTGTGTTTTATATGTTGATAGAGGTCTGGTGACCAGGCTCATTTACAAGGCTTGCTGGGACCTTAAATTCATTTGTCAACTTCACACTTTTATTTCCTCTACGAGGAAAAGGCAACCATCCCTACCTTTTCCTTGAGTTCTCAATTTTAAATGTCACCTCTCCTTCCCCACCTTCCCTGATTCCTGGGTTGGATTAGGTGGCCCTGCTCCGTGTCTGGTATGGGTTGGCCAAAAAGTTTGAATGAACTTTCTAGCCAGCCCGATCCTTTCCCCAACCTTTGCTAGGCTTTCTTAATTACGTTTTAGACATCATACTTTAAGTTTTATGAGGTTGAGAATTGTCTTTTCATTGTCAAAACCCCAATTCTAGGACATAGTAGGCGTGCAAAAAATAAAAATATTTTTTAAAGTATGAATGATGTCACTGCAGTCTGCAGTTTGAGTAAAAATGAAATGTAGCCTCATTTCATTTGAGTCCTCGTCACAAGCTTTTAAACCTATTCATCATAGTTTCAACATACAGAGTCTGCTTCTGAGAAGAGGATTATTTTCCTCTTCTAAGTCTATAGCAGAAAATGATTTAAACAACTGTTATAGCAATAATGCTATTCATGTGATAAGTATTAATTGATCACCTATTATGTACCTTGCATTGTTCTCATTGTTGCAGACTCCTTGATCTCTTGTGAAGTCTTTACTCTTGTAGAGGTGGTGATGTGCATGCAATAAATACGTAAAAACAGATGAGACAAGCTCAGAACTGCAGTGGATAAACCCTGCAAAGAAGTGAAAAGGCAAGTGGATGAGACAGCGACTGAGGTGGGGGCAGCTGGAGATGAAGCTCCGGCTGCTGCTATTGTCAGGGAATGGCTTTTTCCTTCATTTGTGTTTGAACTCAATTTGAATGATAAGAAAATGCCAGCTTTAGGAAGACCTGGGGAAAGAGTGCTCTAGTTGCAGCAGGGAGCAAGTGCAAAGGCCCTGGGGATGGGGAGCAAGTTTGTGTGTCTGAGGGATACATAGGGCTAATGAGGCTGGAGCTTGAATGAGGAGCCAGGTGTGAGATGAGGTCAGAAAAGAAGGCAGGATCTTATAGACACGTTGTTGTTCAGTCACTAAGTCATGTCCAGCTCTTTGCATGAGAGCATGAATTTTAATTCTAAAGATTGGTGAGCCTCTCACAGACTTGCAGACTCCAAATTTCTCTTGGCAGACAGACTGGTGACCTGGAGACACTGTGGGCTTGAGAATGAAACGGACTTTGGTTTGAATCTCCTCTCCGCCTTTTACCAAACTTGACCTTCAACAGGTCTTTCCTTTCTCTGAGCTCAGAGTCTAGCTGTGAAAAAAGATTAATGCTTTCAGTGTAATTGATTTATGTCTTTGGCCATTCATCCCACAAACACTTATTGCACTTCTGCTGTGTGTTAGGCCCCAGAAGTGTGTGTGTGTGTGTGTGTGTGTGTGAGTTGCTCAGTCATGTCTGACTGTTTGCAACCCCACAAACTGTAGTCCACCAGGCTCCTCTGCTCATGAGATTTCCCAGGCAAGAATATTGGAATGGATGGCCATTTCTCCTCCAGGAGATCTCCTGACCCAGGAATTGAATGTACTTATCCTGTGTCTCCTGAGTTGGCAGGTGGATTTTTTACCACTGAGCCATGTGGGAAGCTCATCAAGCCCAGAAGGCAGGTCCATTAATAGGACAGGTGGGGTTTTCCTATCTTCATGGAGCTTATGATGTACTTAGAAGTAACAGTGGATTGATAATAAGCAATGTAAGTTGACCTGAGGTAGTGGCCAGTGCGATGAAGGAAGGGCACAGAGCAATAATAAAGAAGACTGGGGAGGAGTTACTTGGCCTGATAAGTTGTCCTCATTTTACTTGTGAGGATACTAGTGTCAGAGAAGCTAAGGGACTTGTTCAAGGTCATTACGACCATAAGACGCAGAAGCAGAAATCGAAGCCTGTCCTTCTGGTTCCACAGTCTTTGTTCTTTCAAGTCACTACATAGTTGCTGTTTTACTCCCCAGAAAGCTGAGTCATAAATTACCTTTTTTGGGGGATGACTTATATCAGATAATTGAGGACTGAGCTCTCCATCTCCACCCTAGATCTAGCTCAGCCCCTTTTAAGCTACATATGGTCCTGGCAGGTACACAGTTCTCTCCATTTCTGTTACTACCACCCTGGTCCAAGCTGCTCTAGTCAGAACACATCCTCCCCCCCTGCCATCACCATCACCACCATCAGCATGATCATCATGTTGCTTTTAGCTCTGGTGGCAAAGTTCAGTTCAGTTCAGTCACTCGATCATGTCCAACTCTTTGCAACCCTATGGATTGCAGCACGCCAGGCCTCCCTGTCCATCACCAACTCTCAGAGTTCACTCAGACTCATGTCCATCGAGTCAGTGATGCCATCCAGCCATCTCATCCTCGGTCGTCCCCTTCTCCTCCTGCCCGCAATCTGTCAAAGTGAGACAGTTGTTATTTTCCTATTATGGGACTAACCAGTTGTTCATTAGTTTCGTGGGAACATCTAGAGCTCTGATGAAGTTGCCACAGATATTTATATATATTTGTTAGTTATCTTTTTAACTTAACAAAAATAGTGCTTTTGTTTCAGGTTTTGGAAAACTTAGGCATCTAGACTGGAAATTCAAATCTTCCCAAAGGTAGGAACTGGGATCTCATGTAACAAATATTTATTGAGTGCCTAATATGTATAGGTCACTCTATCAGGGGCTGAGAATACCAGGCCCTCAGGGAATTTATAGTAGAAGGAAATAGGCAATAAACAAGTAGATGAAATATACAACTATTAGGAATATAAACTGTACTGAAAACAAAGAAAAACAGTAGAGGCTGAGGGGGCTACTTTAGATTGCAAAGTGTAGTAGCATATTTTGCAGTGTAATAAGCAGCCTTAAAATCTCAGTGGCTTATTTCAACAACAAGGGTTGATTCTGAGGTTCCTCCTCTGTTTATGGGCTCTTCATTCGCCTTGGACCTGTGATTATCTAGGCATATTCTTCTTAGCGAGGAAATGAGTGAGTGGAAACATGTAATTGATCTGAGGGCCTCAGCTCAGACCTGGCCCACAGTCACTTTCACCCACATTTCAGGACCAAAGCAAATCATATGATCAGTATCAGTGGAGAAATGTTCTCTGCCTACAGTGAGAGGCACTGGAAATACACCTGCAGGAGTGTGGATGTATCATCCTCTTACAAGGAACAAGGAGTTGGGAACCATGATCCTGTCTACCCTGGAGAGCTCAGAAAATCTCAGTGTAGATAATGTGTCAGTTGAGACCTACACAAAGAGAAGGAACCAGCCCTACAATCATCTCAAGAAAGAATTCCAGGCAGAGGGCCCAGTGGGGAGGAGGTCCATGGCAGGAACAAGCTTGGGGGATTGGATGAAACAGAAAGACTCAAGCATGGCTGAAGAAGGGAGGCAAGAGAGAGATTCAGAGTCTGCAGAACCTTGATCTCGGAGGGTCTCGCAGGTCACAGTGAGGGCATGGGTTTGCAATGAGAAGAATGGGCATGACAAGTGTACTTATGTTTTCTAAAGAAAACTCTGGCCGTGTCTGGCACCTACTGTCTGGCAGGTAGTCAAGTAGCGTAGACCAGCTTTGAAAACCTATAAGATGGATGATCAGAAACCCCCAGGGCTTTTTCTCAAGGGATTTGAATGCTAGCCTAGGAAACTGCAGGGTAATGTAGCCTAGACTCTGGTTCTTCCCCCTGGAGATGGGCATTTGTTATTCAGTTGCTAAATCATGTCCAACTCTTTGTAGCCCCATGAGCTGGAGCAGACCAGACTTCCTTGTCCTTCATCATCTCCCAGAGTTTTCTCAAATTCATGTCCGTTGAGTCAGTGATGCCATCCAACCGTCTCATCCTCTGCCACTGCCTTCTCCTCCGGCCCTCAATCTTTCCCAGCAGCAGAGTCTTTCCCAATGAGTTGGCTCTTTGCATCAAGTGGCCAAAGTATTGGAACTTCAGCTTCAGCATCAGTCCTCCCAGTGAATATTTCGGGTTGATCTCCTTTAGGTGGACTGGAGATGGACATGAACCCTCTGTTCCTTGGGGCTGTACCTCCCCAGGGAACCAGTGGACTTGTCAGGGAGAAAGAGAGTTCAGGGTGGGCCCCAGATATGTACACCACTCTGACACAACCTCCTAATTCAGAGCAGAAGCCTCAATAAGGAATCACTTTAGAAGAAAGGCTGTGCTTTAATTTATTGTTTTTTTTTTTCCTCTCTAAAGTTTAAACATTCTCTGCACTTGAGTGGCTGTTGCTTATGCATCTGACTTATTTAGGCAATTTGCTATTGTGTGTGTGGTCCAATCCAGCCTGTTTCAGTAAAGCGTATGTTAGACTCTTGGAAATTGTCCAATGGGCATTTTGTACATGCACAGATGTGTGTGTGTGTGTGTGTGTGTGTGTGTTTGTGTGTGTGAGACAGAGAGAAAGGCGGGGTGGGCGTGGGGGGAGAAAAGATGGCAAGAAAATTTTTGACTAGCAACCCAAGCATGATGTTCACAGATGAATAGTATACATTTAATTTGAAGAATGAATTCTTTTTTTGAAATTTTGGCTATTGTCAGTCATCTTGCAAGCACACTGACATGGTTTAAATTAGTGTTGTGGAAGCAATATACTGCAAAGGAGTGCGTGACTAAATTATTAAGAGCAAATCCATGGGGACCAAGCACAAAAACATCTTAGCAAATAGAGAAACTTTATATGGAGCTTTTCACCAGCTGTGTCCCTGGTCATTGAGCACAACATGTAACAGTTTGCCCGGGGACTATTTTAGGAAAAACAGTTATTTCATCAAGGATCCAGCTTAGGTTTGAAATTTTGTTTGGATCACTTGCCAAGAAATTGACGTCCAAAAATTCAATATGACAAATGTTAAGAGAGTTGGAAACTAAGGCAGGGAACTCAGCTCACCAAGTTTCAACTCTTACTAACCTGTTGGAAAAGAATACTGCTGAGTAATTCTGTCACATTACTAATTTATAATTTGTTCCTAGCCTCGTATTTCTGTATGGCTCTGGTGGGTAAGTGAAATCTTGGAAGCTTTAAAAGTCAAAGGGCTACTGTGAAATCTTGGCTTTGTGACTTATGGATGGTATGAGCATGGGCAAGTCACCACACTTTGAGCCTACATTTATTCATCTGTAAACTGGAAGGGCAACACACACCTCACAGGCTTAGAAGAATCAATGAGTTCGTGTTTGCAAAAAGCCCCTTTTTAAACTTGCAGGCAGGTACAAGCATGCATTCTAACTTTTACTGATGGCAAAGATAGGGGGTAAGGGTCACTACTGAGCACTGCAGATATGAAGAGTTCAGAAATAATCTCAACACTTTAGAAAATTCCTGGGGCTATTTAATTGAACAATCAAAAGAAAGAGTCAGGGCAAGCATTTCAGCTCTGACTCGGGGGGCATGGACTTGGAAGACGTTGGGAAGCAGATTGCAACCAAAGGCAAGGAAGAATAAAATGAGAGCAAGTCTGCAGCAGGTTTTAGTCTGATGTTTAAGCCAGTGGAGGACTGCGAGCCCCTCATCTTGTTTTCATTTCCTCAGACGATGGGAGCATCAGCTTGGGATGATAACAGCTCTCTCCATGGAGAGAGAAGCATCCAATGATTAGGGGCAGCTCCAGGTGAGGGAATGGGAGGGAGCTTGGGGACCTCCCAGGTGTGAGGTCTCTAGGATAGACATCCTCCATCTCAAATAGGGGGCCAGCATGTCTTCTGGCATGGTACAATCACTCAGAGTCTCTTTATTGCACTGATGAATGAATGGACTCTTTGAGACAAAAGCAGGAAATGGGGGCCTTGAACCAAATCCTGCTTCTTCTTGAAGTCCTGGCTGAAGTTCCACCTTGTCTGTGTGGTCTTTTCACCTGGTATGTATCTTTACACCTTGGTTTTATAGTCTACCACTGGGGAGAATACTTTGGGCCTTTCTTTACTCATCTCATTCTGTCTGTTTTTAAAATAAGAGAGTGTTTTTTTTCCTAGGGCGGTTGCCATTACCAGGGGCTGCTCTTTGTACTGAAGACCCAAAGAAATCCACTCCTAGGTGGGAGGATAAAAGCCGAGAGCCAAGCCAATATAAAAGCCAATTTCTCCAAAGAAGATATGCTGTTATTGTCATTGTTCAGTTGCTGAGTGATGTCTGACTCTTCTGAGACCTCATGGATTGTAGCCCACCAGGCTCCTCTGTCCATAGGATTTCCTAGGCAAGAATATGGAATAGTTTGCCATTTCCTTCTCCAGAGGATCTTCCTGACCCAAGGATTGAACCCACATCTTCTGCATTGGCCAGTGGATTCTTTACCACTGAGCCACCGGGGAGCCCAAAGAAGATATACAAATGATCAATAAGCACATGAAAAGATGTTCAATGTCTTTAGTCATTAAGAAACTGCTGGTCAAAACTACCACTTCATACCCACCAGCATGGCTATAATTAAACAGAAAATAACAAGTGTTGGTGAGGATGTGGAGAAATTGTAATGTTTATGCAATGGAGTGGGAATGTAAAATAGTGCAACCACTGTGGAAACCAGTTCAGAGGTTCCTCAGAAAGTTAAACATAGAATTAGCAGGTAGGGAATTCCCTGGTTGCTAAGTGGTTAGGACTCTGCACTTTTACTGCTGAGGGTGCAATTTCCATTCCTGGTTGGGGAACTAAGATCCCACAAATCGTGTGGCACAGCCAAAATAATAATAATAATAAAGAATTAGCAGATGACCTAGCAATTCCACTTCTAAGTATGTACAATAAAGAATTGGAACAAGTGTTAAAAATTTACACATGAAAGTTCATAGCAGCATTATTGACAATAGCCAAAAAATGGAAACTTCCCAAATGCCTATCAACTGATGAATGGGTAAAACAAAAATGACTAAAGGTGTTGAACATCTTTTCACGTGTTTGTTGATCATTTGTGTATCTCCAAAAAATTGGCATATATCCGTACAATGGACTATAATTCAGTCATAAAAAGGAACGGAGAACTGATACTTACCACAACACAGATGAACCTCAAAAACATTAGGTTAGGTGAAAGATTTTTAGACACAAAATCTACCTTTGAGTATTGATCATTCCACTTCCTTGAAATATCATGACTAGACAAATCCATAGAGACAGCATCATTAGAGATTACCAGGGGCTGAGGGAAGGGCAGAATGGGGAGTGACTGACTGCTTCATTTCAGTGATGAAAATACCTAGTGCTGATGAGTGCATGGTATTGTGAATGTTCGCAATGACATCAGATTATGTACTTTAAATGGGTAATTTTATGTGATGTGAATTTTACTCTGATAAAAAAATGTTAGTTAAACAGAACTTCAGTAACTATTCATGGCCTAATGAGGGCTATAAGAGATGTGTGGTCCTTGTACAGTGGGAGCATGGGTGGAAAGAAACTGCCTCTCTCTGGGGGTGCTGAATGGGACCGTGGTGTGGAAGGAGGCAGCCTCATTTGGGTAGCATCTTGTAGAGGAAAGGAGTGTGCTCCAGGTAGAGGGAACGGTGCAGGTAAGATATGGAAGTCTGAACAAGCAGGATTTGTTTGGGGAACATGAAACTTCTTGCAGATTTGACGAGTAGGTCAGGCTTGAAACAGTGTAATGGAAAGAAAGCAAACACACACTTATTGAACACTTACTATGTGCCAGGCAGAAAAGCTAAGGGCTTTGCCATGAGGTCATTTAATCCTTCCAACAACTTGGATATTTTTTTCACTCTTACCTGGAATGAAACTGAGTGTGAGAGAAGGTGAAACAGTGTGAGAGGAGGTAATTTGCCCAATGTTGTATAGACTTTCACCTGTACAACTACACAAAGAGAATACACACAGAGTCAGGAGTTTGTAAGAAGAGTGGTATGACTCTATTCCTCCTAGGTAATGCTGCTTTATTAGATGTTTGAAAATGGGTTCAGGGATAGCAGGAGAAGCTTTGTTCTGGGAACCAAATGTAAACCTACATTGTAATAGTCAGCATTCTCCAGTGAAACAAGACAAATAGGTGGTGTGTGCGTGTGTGTGTGTGTGTGTGTGTGTTAGTCACTCAGTTGTGTCTGACTCTTTGAGACCCTATGGATTGTGCCTGCCAGGCTCCTCTGTCCATGGGATTCTCCAGGTAGGAAGAAATTTAGTATAAGGCTCAAGAAATTATGAAGGATGAGAAATCCCCTGATCTTCCATCTACAGCTGGAGACCCAGGAAGGATGAGGGTATAATTAAGTCTGAGTCCCAAGGGCTGAGAACCAGGAGCATCAGGGCAGGAAAGACCCATGCCACAGCTGGGGCAGTTGAGCAGGAGGGACCAGATTCTGTCCGCCCCTTCCTTTCTGTTCTGTTCAACCCTTCAGCAGATCGCATGATGCCCACTCACATGGGGAAGGCAAATTGCTTTCCTGAGTCCACTGATTCAAAGGCTAATTTTATCCAGAAACACTTGTAACACATCCAGAAATAATGTTTGGCCAAATATCTGGTTACCCCACGATCCCGTCAAGTTAACACATAAAATTAATCATCACCTGCCTGTTATAGATCTCTTGTGTGTTAGACTCTGGAAAAGAGTTGTGATATTGTGCTGCTTTTTATTGCAGTTTTAAAAATAGTTAAAATACATTTAAGCAGATCTAGACCAGACTCTTGTGGGTCACTTGCTTTCAACAGAACACAGTTTGAAAACCACTGCTTGCATGATCAGAAACCATTTAGCCCTATTTAGTCATATCATATGTGCCTCTTATGCCTTTGAATAGAATTCTGTCTCCTTGTGGCCCATTTTTTTTTTACATGTTATATGTAATATGTGGTCCAAAAAGTGCCAAATCAATAACAGGATTGATAGAACTGCTGTGACTCAGACTTGATGAATGATCATTTGTGCAGTGATTATATATTTCTGTAAAGTCTCTATATGAGCAATTTCACTTTTGACCTTTGTAACCACTGGAAAATTCTTTAGAGTTCTCCTATATCCCCATCTCAATTTTTTTTAAAGTAATAAATATCTTATTTCATAATACTTTTAGATTTACAGAAACATTGCAAATATAATATATCTGTATCTTTGTATATGTATTTATAAATATGTGTACATATATCCCACACCAATTTTCTCTTCTATTCATGTCTTACACTGGTGTGGTACATTTGCCGCAATGAATGAATCAATACAAATGCAGTGTCATTAAACAAGTCATGTTTTGTTCAGGTTGCCTTTGTTTTTATTGAATGTCCTGTTTCCATTCCAGAATTCCATCTGGGACACCACATTCCATCTGGTTGTCATGTCCCCATAGGCTCCTCTTGGCTGTGACAGTTTCTCAGACTTTCCTTCTTTTTGATAACCTTGACAGTTTTTTTTTTTTTTTTTTTTAAGCTGTGCTAGGTCTCAGTTGCAGCACTTGGGAATCTTCTATCTTCATCACGGTATCCAGGATCTTTAGCTGTGGCTTGTGGAAAATAATCCCATAACCAGGGATCAATATGGGCCCGTGCATGGGGAATTCAGAGTTTTAGCCTCTGGACCAGCAGGGAAGTCTCACCTGGACAGTTTTGAGGGATACTGGTCAGGTGTTTTATGGAATGTCCCTCAACTGGGATTTTTCAGATGTTTTCCTCTTGGGAAGACTGGGGTAATGGGCTTTGGGAGGTGGTGTCATTTTTATTGTGTCTTATCAGACATGGAAAAAAGTGAAAGTGTTAGTGGCTCAGCCATGTCCGACTCTTTGGGACCCCATGGACTGTAGTTTGCCAGGCTCTTCTGTCCATGGAATTCTCCAAGCAAGAATACTGGAGTGGGTAGCCATTCCCTTCTCCAGAGGATCTCCCGGGGGGATTGAACCCAGGTCTCCTACATTGCAGGCAGATTCTTTACCATCTGATCTACCAAGGAAACATCTTATAAGGGTACATGGGAAATAATCCACCCACCTGCCAGTGCAGGAGATGCGGGAGACACAGGTTCGATCCCATGGGGGAAGATCCTCCGGAGGAGGGCATGGCAGCCCACTCCAGTGTTCTTGCCTGGAGAATCCCATGGACAGAGGAGCCTGGCAGGTTCCAGTCCATGGGGTTGCAAAAAGTCTGAGCAACTGCGTGACTCAGCACGCATGTGCCAGGGTCCATACTTCAACAGGGCTTCATCACTGTGGATGCTGAGCTCGACCACCTGGCTGAAGTTGCGTTTGCCAGGTCTCTCTGCTGTAAAGGTACTCTTTCCTCCTTTTCATCTTGTACTCTCAGAGAGGAAATCCCTACGTGATCTGCTCTGAGAGAGTGAAAGTTTACGCTCCACCTCTGAGAGCGTCACACCACCTTCCACTGCGCTCCTTTCTGTTCTCGGTGAAGGAGTAGAAAGTGGGAATTACCTACATGGGGATGACTGTGTTTCTCCCCAACCTTCCATTAGGGCAAGAGTTCCGCACACTGGTCCTACTGACATTCGGGGGAAGATATTTCTTAGTGGTACCATTTGCCCTTTGTGGTACCATTTACCCCACCTCATGGGCTTCCCTGGGGGCTCAGATGGTCAAGCGTCTGCCTGCAATTTGAGAGACCCGGGTCGAGCTCTGTGTCAGGAATATCCTCTGGAGGAGGAAATGGCACCCCACTCCAGTATTCTGGCCTGGAAAATCCCATGGATGGAGGAGCCTGGTAGGCTACAGTCCATGGGGTCACAAAGAGTTGGACACCACTGAACGACTTCACTTTCACTTGCCCTAGTGAGGGTATTTACCTGCCTTCCTACCTGCTGTGCAGTAGATACAAACAGAAAACCATTTCCAACCACCAGAAATGTTTCTGCATGTTTTTAAGTGTCACTTTGGCATGGGACAAAATTCCCCACTACTCCTGGTCCCATTTGAGAACTATTGCCTCAATACTCTGATAGCGCTGTGAAGAAAGATCTTCCAAAAACAAAGAAAAGAAAAAATATAATAATATAAAATATTCCTTCTCTAAGCACAAAACTATTATACCCCAGTAAGAATGCCCCCATTCATAAGTTTAACTTAGAGAACTCAGGAAATACATGCATTTTTTCCAGTGCCAAAGTGCTGCCTCATTCTACGGAGAGAACGCAAGAGACAGAGTGGATGGTTGTACTCTGTGCACGCAACGCCCGTAGAGTGCAGCTTGCATGGTGCTCCCCCCTCAAAGCTGAGAAAGGCGATGGCCCTGAATTTACAGATCCTGAAGAGATTCCCAGCATATGCCCCACTTTATGTTAGTCAGGGTGGGCAAGGTTATGCTGTGGTAACAAACATCCTGAAAAATCTCTGTGGCTTAAAACATTGAAGGTTTATTTTTCATTCACAACACATTTCCTATGAGGGTCAGAGATGACCTGCTCTTTGGTGTCACTCAGGAACCCAAGATGCTAGGGTCTATATCTCAACAAATGCTTCCCCAATCTTCATGGCAGAGAGAAGAGGGCACCGCCACGTCTCACACTGGCAATCATGTTTCTGGAAATGACAGTCATCATTTCTGCATACTTTTTGCTGGCCAGACCAATTCATGAGGCCAGGCCTAACCTCAGGGAGTTAGGAAAGGACAATTTTACTTTGAACCTGGGAGGAGGCATGTGAGAAAATTTGTGAGCACCATGGGTTTCCCTCATAGCTCAGTTGGTAAAGAATCCACCTGCAATGCAGGACCCCCCGGTTTGATTCCTGGGTAGAGCAGATCTGCTAGAGCAGGGAAAGGCTACGCACTCCAGTATTCTGGCCTGGAGAACTGCATGGACTGTATAGTCCATGGGGTCTCAGAGTCAGACATAACTGAGTGACTTTCACTTTCACTTTCAATGATCACCACAGCTCTGAAATACAAAGCATGGTACTGTTATGGCCAAACTGTTACTGAAGAATCAATATAGAAAGGATTCATCTATGCCTCGCTACTTTATGACAGGGCCTCAAAAATGTTTTTTGGATAAAATTATTATCTCCAAATATCCAGGTATGTTTTAGGAAGAGAAAGTTACACAGGAGTCATCTGTGTAGAAGATGTTCCAACCAAGTTTAAACCAAGATATAGGATCTGGTTGCGTATGAACTGCGCCTTGTCAATATCTCTTACCAGGACCTACTAATGTCTATCTATGTTAACAGAGGGTTGTGCAATCAGTGTTTTTGTTTTGATTTTTGGGGGGGGGGGGGGGGCTTCATGTGTAGTATGTGGGATCTTAGTTCCCTGACTAGGCATCAAACCCACTCTCAGCCCCTTGCATAGTAAGCATGGAGTTTTAACCACCGGACCACCAGGGAAGTCCCACGATCAGAGTTTTATGTAAAGATTCTTGTATGTTCATCTCTGGAAGATTGTAGTGACCTGTCCCCTATTTCCCAACCCGCCTCTGTGGATCAAAAGACCTGAGCCCACGAGAAGACAGCAAGCTATAAATGAAGAAGTTAGGGAGCGGGTTTGACTTTGAAAGATTGTGGATATAAGTAGTGTAGTGTGGGTGCCTTGATGATGATGGAACTTTGTGGAGCAGCAAAGAGGAGATGCCTCTTCACACCTCCATGGATAGTCAGTGGGATCCCATCAACAATGGGGTGGCGCCTTCCTGGCAGTGAAGGAGGAAGAATGATATGGCTTTCTCAGGTGGCTTAGTGTACAGTGGACGGTGATAAGGATGCTGGGGTGGGGAAATAGTTGAGCTGCTTCTATGGTCTCCCAGGAGTAAGCCCAAGGCAGAGGGCTGACCTCTTGCAAATAAGCAGCTGAAGTTTTGGAACCAGAAGAGTCTGGGCATTAACTTAATATAATCTCCTTCATATCCAAAGGCTTGTGAAGCCTGGGGGAAATTCTAATTATGTGAGGATTTACGAAAGATTTTAAAGATCTGTGAAATTGCAGTCTCTGAAAAGATTATAAACCTTTGATTTAAATAATGATTCTCACTGAGCAAAATAGCTTTTGTGTGTCAGTAAAGCAGTAACACGGACAGTTATGTTTAAAAAAATGAATATTGAATAGCTTGGTTTGATCACTGTTTTCTGAAAGTGTTGCTGTGTGTGTGTGTGTGTGTGTGTAGAAACGCAGAACTACTGATGAGGTATATCTATACGTGGGCTTCCTGGTGGCTCATAGTAAAGACTCACCTGCCAGTGCAGGAGATGTACATTCGATCTCTGGGTCGGGAAGATCCCCTGGAGAAGGGAATGGCAACCCACTCCAGTATTCTGCCTGGGAAGTCCCATGGACAGAGGAATCTGACAATCTATAGTCCACAGGGTCACAAACAGTCGGACATGGTTCAGCAACAGTATGGGGTATACATATGTGAAATTATTTATTATGGGCACATCTTGGCTTATATACATTTGCTTAATGTTTACCTTCCATAATACTTAGAATCCTTTACGGTCATAAATGTCCTGCTATTTAGGAAAGTGTGGTTTGGGAGTTGGGTCAAGTAGCACTCTTGGCTATCATCCAGCAATGAAATGGGATCGCTTATTCCCTGGGAATGGTGAAAGATTCCCTTCTCCACCCATGAGGTGTCCGAGGCTAATGTATTATTTATGATGTTCATCCACGTGGTAAAGTTTATTTCTGTTAATTGCCTGTGAGTCAACAACTATCTCACACTTTTCCAGGAGAAAGTAGCTCATTTTCTAGTGTACATACTTCAAGTTCTTTAAGAAGGAGGAGCTTAGAGCTTAGAGTCATCAACCTCCAGCAGAGAGACTGATGCATGTTCCTAGGACCTCCATCGTTGACTTGCTTAACAAGACAGAATTACAGCTTGATATATAATGAACCTAGAGAGGATGGAGTCGGGGAGGAAGGTGAGAACAGCGGCAAGTGAAAGCATTCCATGGCACTTGTTTCATTCAGGATAAGATGTAAATATTGATAAGGTTAAGCAGTGAAGGGGGAAAATGTGATGGTGAGTCTTCATAAATTAGGAACAACTATCAGAAAACAAAAATGGGTCATGTAATTTTCAAACAGTCAAATAGTTTGATCTATCTAATAGAAGTCGAGAAAGGAGAAGTAAAAAGAAAGTTGAGTAATTAGGATAAAATTAAAGTTAGATGGCAGAAATAAATCCTAATGTAGCAGTAATCATGGTAAATAGTAACTCACCAATTAAAAGGCAGAAGAACTCAGATTGGATGTAGAACATAAAATCCGGCAATACTTTGTCAATAAGAGAGTATTGAAGGGAAGAAATTGGTTAGACTAATAACAAAAGGATGAAGAATATATATCCTAGACAAATGTGAACCAAAAGAAAGTTGGAAGAGTAATATAAATATCTGATGAAACATAATTAAAGGCAAAAGCCACTAAGGGCAAAGAGGGATGTAATATACTTGTAAACATAACCGTAGGGTAAGAATGTGTACATACATATATATAATGAACATAAACTCACCTGATAACATCATCTTGAAACACATAAATGACAACTGACGGAACTATGGGAAGGAACAAATCAAGTCAACAAAGATTACTGTGGGTAGGAATTTTAAAGCAGCTCTCTCAAACTGCTCAAGCAAACCAAACATAAGCAAAGAAATGGCAACCTGCTCCAGTATTTTTGCCTGGAGAATCCCATGGACAGAGGAGTCTGGCAGGCTACAGTCTGTGGGGTTGTAACAGTTGGACACGACTTAGCGACTAAGCCATGACAGGTGTGAATAACACAGTAAGGTGAGGAACTAGTAGATATGTACAGAATTCTCGATCCAACAAACAGTAAAGGTATTTTTTTCAGACTGGATTATATTTTAAAAAATGACAATTCATCAAGGAAGGCTTCTGATCACAAAGAAGCCTATTTAATGGAGAGTTATGTTGTTTAATAAAAATGCAATAAGATGAGAAATCAAGAGAAAACTAAAATATAGCTCATATCTGTAAGTCATAAGGGAAGTTATGAAATACTTAGAACTAAATAGAACTAAAAAAACTGCTTATCAAAATTAGTTAGCTAAAGTAGCACTTAGAGGAAAATATAGCTTTATATACGTTTATTTGAAAACAAGAAAGATTGAAAACACAGTATGAAAGAGTTCAAGAGGAGAATTGGAAAAAGAATAAACACAAAGAAATGAGAAAAACAGCTATAATAAATATAAGAAATTTAAAGAATACTAAAAAATAATAGAGAAGATTAATGAAACCAAAATCTTATACTTCAGAAAAAAAAACACAAAAAACAAAAACCCACAGTAGAGATACTCTTTGGCTGGACTGATCAGGATAAGTAGAGAATAACAAATAACAAACTTACAGAATGAAAAACAGGGAAATAAAGTAGATATAGCTGAAAAAATATGAAAAATTGTTATGAATAACTATCAATATACTTGAAAACTACATGTATAGACAAATATAAAATACCAAAATAGTGTAAGAGAAGCATACAATATTGAATAGGCCAATAGTCAATAATGAAATTAAAATTATATTCAGACTCTTTTCTCTAACAAAGGCTCCAGATACAGTGGTTTTGTTTGTAAGTTCTATCAAAATAAAAAAGTAAAAATAAATAGCCCTGAGAAATAGAAAAAGTGTAAAAGCATTATAAATGACTTTATAAGACTAGCATATTATTGGTTCTGAATTCTCTAAGAGTTGATATACGAGGTCATTTGGCTTTTACACTTAGATATAAGAATGCACAAAGAAATATTAGCTACAAAATAAAAGGATAAAAGTAGCAGGTGATCATGGAGAGTTTAGCCCAGAAAAGCAAAGATGGTTCAACCTCAGAAAATGCACTGCTACATAAATCCAAGGGAGAAAAACCACTCAATCATCTCAGATATAAAAAGCTATCTTAATAAAGTTCAACATCAATTTATGATAAAAATATCTTGCAAACTATGTCTAGAAGGGGACTTCCTTAATGTGATAGATTTATGCCTCCAACCTACAGCAGAAAACATACTTCAGAGAAACTCTGGACCAGTCCCCTTTATGATTAGAAACATATGCTGCTGTTTTACACAGTGCCAAAGGTCCTGGCCAACTCTATAAGATAAAACCAAGTCAAAACAAAACAATACAGTCTAATGATTTGAAGGGAGGGTACTAAATTGTCATTTGCTAATGATATGATCTAAATAAAAATCTATAAGAATCAACAGGAAAAGATTAGAATAGAGAGTTGAGATTTGCAGCACATAGATAAACTTAGAAAAATCAATTGTGGTGGTATGGTTGTTCTCTGTACCACCAGCAAACAACTGGAAAATGAAATAGAAAACAAGATGCCTTCAAAATGGCAATAATATCTAGCAATGAACAAAGAACATACATATCTATGGATAAAGTTTTAAGAAAATATGAAATGGTGAGCTTCTCCATGCTTATGAATGTTGTGCTTTAACATTATAAAGATATCACTTTTCTCTGAATTCATGTACGATTTCAGTGTGATCCAAAACAAAGTTCTAATTAGTTTTTTTAAGGGATGTGACAAAGTTATGTTATATACAGAAGAATGTAAATCCATGAATAAATAAGTTAGTTTGGAAAAGAAGAGGAAGAAAGCAGACTCCCACTACTAGATATTAAGACACAGTACAAAGAAAGGAAGAAAAAGAGAGAGAGAAAGAAAGAAGAACAGTGAGCTATCGGTAGAAGAACAGAGAAACTGACCAAATGAGCAGACATAACTTATATTGGTATGATAAAGGTCAGTGAGCTATCAGACGATCATTTAATAGAAGGTGTTGAGAACATTGGCTCACTATACAGAGAAAGACAAAGCTAAATCCCTACCTTACATCATATACAAAGTGCATCTCAGACAGATGAAGAGGTATAATGTGAAAAGTAAAACGAGGATGCTAACAGAAGATGTAGGACTGATGGGACCTATGGGGAAGGAAGGACTTCTTCAACATGGCCTACAGAGCAAATCATTAGGAGATAACTGATGTTTTTAATTACACACAAAAAGAGTTCGGCTTAAAAAAGACAACATAGACAAAATTGTAGATGAGAGATTAGGAAAACAAATCTGCAATGTCTAAGACCAATGAGAAACCAATGTATAGAATACAAGGAACTCTTCCAATAAGAGAAAAATGGACAAAGGATATGAATAGCAAGTCATAGAAGGGGGAAACCTAAATAACTAGCAAACATACAAAGAGATGCTCAAACTCAGCAATATTCAGAGAAATGCAACTTAAAATAAGAATAGAATAACATTCCATTCCCATTTTAATTGCAAAGTTTATCATCAATTTAATTGGCTAATGGATGGGTTGGATATGGGATGCTAGGAACCCTCCTATCCTACTGGTGGAATGGAAACTGGCCAGTCACCCAGGAGAGCAACTGGTCAGGGCTTACTTGAATGATTTGTGTGTAAGGATGTAGAGACTCAAAAACCCACTTGTGAGTGATTTCAGAAAAAAGTCTTTGCACGAATCCAGAGGAAGACACAGATGCAAATGCTCAGTACATAGTGTTTGTGTCATCCTACATGTCAGAGGTGAAATAGTTCAGCACAGCATGGTGAGCAGATAATGAAATACCACGCAGTAGCTACAGGACACAAAATCAATGTACTCATAGCGACAGGGACCAAACTTGAATACACAGAACTCAACTGAAAAAGGAAAAATATGTGGCTCACAGCCCAATGCTGTTTATATAAATTGCAAAATGCATGTACACACAATAAACAATTCTACACCTTCCAGAGCCATGGTTTTTCCAATAGTCATGTATGGATGTAAGAGTTGGACCCTAAAGAAAGCTGAGCCCCAAAGACTTGATGCTTTTGAACTGTGGTGTTGGAGAAGACTCTCGAGAGTCCCTTGGACTGCAAAGAGATCAATGTCCATCCTAAAGGAAATCAATCCTGCATATTCATTGGAAGAACTGATGCTGAAGTTGAAACTCCAACTCTCCTGGGTGACTGGCCACCTGATGCAAAGGGCCAACTCATTGGAAAAGACCCTGATGCTGGGAAGGATTGAAGGAAGGCTGGAGGAGAAGGGGGATAACAGAGGACAAGATAGTTGGATGGCGTCACTGACTTGATGGACATGAGTTTGAGCAAGCTCCGGGAGTTAGTAATGAACAGGGAGGTTTGGCATGCTGTAGTCCATGAGGTCATAAAGAGTTGGACATGAATGAACAACTGAACTGAATTGAAAATTTTACAGAGATACCTACAAATTTGTGGATACATATGAAGTGCATTTGAACTATTGCCTGTGAGGGACAATGGGAGTGGGACCTTTTTTTAAGGAAGTCAATAAGTAAATAAAATAAGAGAGCAGACTTGCCTGGATTGATGAAGAAAATAAGCCATGAAGAGACGTAAGATAAATTCAACCATCTGTCTGAAATCCAGAATGCCAGGAAAGTAACTATGTGCATACATTTCTGCCCACATATATTTTCTCTGTTTCCTCGTTTGCCACTAAATACGGACAACCTAATATGAGAGGTTTTAAAACTAAGTCACCTTTGAAAGGAAGAACTAAATTTCCGGCTCCTGCAGTTTGGAGGAAACAAGTGGTCTCCATCCTTAATTTAGAGGGGTTCAGCCCAGTGTTCATCACCTGTTCCTCACACCTGGCTTTACTTGGCCTCCTGTTGTAGCCTACAGAAGAATTCCAGGGAGACCTTCTGTTTTCAAAATCAAGGCTTCAGAGCAGGCATCTCCCCCTGCCCCCCTATTTTGCCTACACAGACTTTCTAATTGATTGATGCTTTCCCTTCCATCAGGCTGCATCAGTTATATTAGCAGCTTTATGGTCTGATATCTGATCCCTTGGCAATCCCACAAGGCGAACGTAGGTTGTTACAGGCAACCAAGTCCTCAGACAATGTCCAGGTTTCCCAGATAATAACTTCTCAAGATTTATTTTTTTTCATTAAGAGTCTGTTAGATTCCCTAAATTTTATTTGTAACATGGTACAAAGGAGAATTAATTGAATGTCAGGGACTTTTCCTTCTGCGGTGGCCTTTATGCTTGCCTAAAAGTAAAAAATAAACCATTATAGGGCCCCAGATAGATCAGCTCAACTAACTCCTGCCTTCAGCTTTGGTTACAGCTATCTCGGTTTATTGGTCCTATTTTCAGAAAACTCTTGGACGTAATATTTTCCCACCTCCATTTGGCCTCCTCGTGAGGGAATTCCCCTTTATAGTGATTCCCACATCCTCCACGAGGCTGGTTTCAGCTTCAGTTTTTATTTTGTTCAATGAAGACAGAGCATCTGGAAAATATCCTTTGTTCAATAAATGTTCATGAATCTAAGCCTCTTAATAGTTCCCCAAGCAGTCTTTATTTCTCTCCCTAATCAATTTTTGTTATAGCAACCTTTCTATGGTGATAATTCCGAGGAAGGCTGTAAGTCTAGGTATTTAGCAGATTTCCTATTAATAATGGATTTCATTATTATGGGCATACATGGAATCTGTCACAATATAGAGCTTATCAAAAGAACCCAACGTTCTTCCTGTAAATTTGGTGCTGACTTAGTCTCCGTCGTTCAAGTAGGGTTAGTAGATGATGCTGTTTCTCCACAAATTACCAGTCTCTTGAGTGGTAGAAACATGTCATTAGTGTAGAATATTCCATTTATTAAAAGTATTAAATTTTGCTATTTCTTGGTATGACAAGTTCAGGGGTCACAGAGGTCAAGGCCTTTAGTGTGCACACCTGTGTTGCAGGGAGTGTGGGTCGAATAATTGGGAATCTCGAGAGTCTCCAGTTCCCTTGATCTTGAGCACATCTCTGTGTCTAATTAAACTTATAGAAACATATCTGTGTTTGGAAGGCAATTTTACCTCTAATTAGTTGGATGGCCTTGAATATATTAATTCCCCTCCTTAGCCTCAGTATCCTCACCTATGAGATGAGAATTCCTTCATTCATTTAGCAAGCACTTATTTGTTTTCTTTTTAATTTATTTCTTTTTAATTGGAGGGTAATTGCTTAGCAATGCAGTGATGGTTTCTGCCATACATCAACATGAATCAGCCATAGGTATACACATGTCCCCTCCCTTTTATACCTCCCTCCCACCCCTCTAGGTTGTCACAGAGCACCAGGCCGAGCTCCCTGCATCATACAATAACTTCCCATTAGCTATCTGTTTTACACATGGTAATGTACATGTTTCAGTGTTACTCTTTCGATCCTACTCTCTCCTTCCTCTGTTATATCCATAAGTCTGTCCTCTGTCTGAGTCTCTATTCCTGTCCTGCAAATAGGTTCATCAGCACCATTTTTCTAGATTTCATGTGTGTGTGTGTGTGTGTGTGTTGATATACTATTTGTTTTGTAGCTGTTCAGTCACTCAGCTGTGTCTGACTCTTTGTGACCTTATGAACTACAGAGCACCAGCATCCCTGTTCTCCACTAACTCTCAGAGTTTGCTCAAACTCAGGTCCACTGAGTCGATAATGCCATCCAACCATCTCATCCTCTGTCACTCCCTTCTCCCTTTGCCCTCAATCTTTCCCAGCATCAGAATCTTTTCCAATGAGTTGGCCAAAATATCAGGTGGCCAAAGTATTAGAACTTCAGTTTCCGCATCAGTCCTTCCAATGAATATTCAAGGTTTATTTCCTTTAGGATGACTGGTTTGTTCTCCTCGAAGTCCAAGGGACTCTCAAGAGTCTTCAACACCACAATTCAAAGGCATGAATTCTTTGGTACTCAGCCTTCTTTATGGTCCAACTCTCACATCCATACATGACTATTGGAAAAACCATAGCTTTGACTATTCCAACCTTCATCGGCAATGTGATGTCTCTGCTTTTTAATACACTATCTAGGTTTGTCATAGCTTTTCTTCCAAGGAGCAAGCATTTTTAATTTCATGGCTGCAGTTACCATCCACAGTGATTTTGGAGTCTGTCACTGTTTCCATTATTTCCCCATCTGTTTGCCATGAAGTGGTGGGACCAGATGCCATGATCTAAGTTTTTTTGAATGTTGAGTTTTAAATCAGCTTTTTCACTCTCTTCTTTCACCTTCATCAAGAGGCTCTTTAGTTCCTCTTCGCTTTCTGCCATAAGGGTGATGTCATCTGCATATATGAGGTTATTGATGTTTTCCCTGCAATCTTAATTCCAGCTTGTGCTTCAACCAGTCTGGCATTTCAAATGATGTGTTCTGCATATAAGATAAATAGGCAAGGTAACAAGATACAGCCTTGATGTACTCCTTTCCCATCTTGGAACCAGTCTGTTGTTCTGTGTCTGGTTCGAACTGTTGCTTCTTGACCTGTATACGTATTTCTCAGGAGGCACGTAAGGTGTTCTGGTATTCCCATCTCTTTAAGAATTTTCCACAGTTTGTTATGATCCACCAGTCAAAGGGTTTAGCATAGTCAATGAAACAGAAGTAGATGTTTTTCTGGAAGCCCTTGCTTTTTCTATGAACCAACGGATGTTTGCAGTTTGATCTCTGGTTTGTTTTAGAAAGCACTTATTAAATACCCTCACTATATGCGAGGAAATGTTTCAGGAGCTGTGTAAAGAACTGCAAACAAGACAGGCAAAATTGCCCCTTTTGTGGAGTTCACATTCTTGTTGAAACTTAGAGCACAAACAAAATACAAACAAAAAATACAATAGTGACATAGTGCAAATATAATAGTGCAGTTAACCCTTGAGCAATTCGGGGATTATGGGCACCAACCACCAGCACATTTGAAAATCCATGTACAACTTTTGATTTCCCCCAAATTAGCTACAACTAGCCTAATCTTTTATTTAAAGATTTTTTTTTTTAAATGTAGAATATTTAAAAGTCTTTATTGAATTTTGCTTCTGTTGTTTATGTTCTGTTTTTTTGGCTGTGATGCATGTGGGAGCTTCACTCCCCAACTAGGGATTGAACCCATACCCCCTGTACTGGAAGGTGAAGTCTTAACCACTGGGACAGCCAGGGAAATCCCTAGCCTATTGTTGACTGGAAACCTTACTGATAATAGAAACAGTTGATTAACACATATTTTGTATGTTTTGTGTAGTATATACTATATTCTTCAAAGTAAACTAGGGAAAAATGTTATTAAGAAAATCATTAAGAAAAAGAAAATACATCTGTAGTACTATACTGGATTTTTTTTACTTTTTTTTTATTTTTTTACTAGTATTTATTGATACTGTAAGTTTATTTTGTTCCTTTACAAAATGAATCATCTGTCAGTGCTTATATCAATGCTGCTTTATAATATACAAAACATTGTAGATGTTATATGTATTACTATCACTAGACATGAAAATGAAAAGATAATGTAAGAGAGAAATTCGTATTTACAGGTATGACTATTCATGCATTGAGAATGAAGGAGTAGCAATATGATTATTTCATGGTAGCCTAGTGTAATCCATATAATTGCTTCACAGTAGCCCAGCCTGTACACTAATAAAGGAATGATATACAATTTTTATGACATACAGTATTACAGTCATATTCATAATACAGAATTGGAAACATTTTTACATTAACTATCCCCACTTAATGTGATCATAGGCTGATATGCAGTCTTTCTATTTATAATCCAATTATGCAAGAGAGGCATACTGTATGATGATGTAGTTCTTTGAAAGCAAAGTTATAAAATAGTAAGAAAACCACACATTATTAATTTTATATTAAATATCACTCATCTTATGCCTTTGTAAGGATAGTCTAGTCCCTTTCTACCTCTATTTTACCTTCATGACATAACTACCTTTTTCTTAATTTTTTTTGGTATTTCTAGGCAGCAGGGTTTGTCTGAAAGTTTTTTTCAAGTTGCCATAAATCTCCAAGAAATTTTCCATACATTTATTTGAAAAAGTCCGCATATAAGTGGACTCACTCAGTTCAAACCCATGTTGTTCAAGGGTCAGCTGTACTTACTTTACAGAGCAGTTGTGCTTCTTATCCAAGGGACAAGTTACAAGGACTAAATGAGGAAACACACTTGTGTAGCTGGTGTGTAATGTGTGCCAACCAATGGTATTGGGTTGACCAGAAAGTTTGGGTGTTTTTGTAACATCTTACAGAAAAGCCAGAATGAGCATTTTGACCAACCCGACAGTCAGCTGAGCGGAATAACAGTAGCTTAAAGGCCATTGCTTTTTCTGTCCTCTTGGAGCCACCAGTGGGTGTGGCGGTGAAGACGCAGCAAATACTCTTGAAATGGGGCTAATGTGCCTGTGGAAACATGTTTCATGGAAAAAATGTTGCCAAAGAAACACTAGTGCCCCTTGGTTTCCTAAGACAGAGAGTGTGGGGGATGCATATGGAGGCGGAGTTTACTCCAGTCTGTGTAGTAAACCTCCTGCCTGGCACCTCCCTTCCCACCCCATGCACTTCACTCTACCCACAGAAGGCATTAGAATTATTTCCCAGCAGCATCAGAGCAGACCTTGGCTCTGATTTGAGGCTCACTTATAATTAAGTTGCAGC
>SJXQ01001467.1:119285-173192 GCA_006408695.1 Aepyceros melampus
TGGGTGGGAGGGACAAGAAGGCAGCTCCCCAGGCCAGTGTTCTTCCTCTCTTGTCTTCCCTGTATACTCATTGAGGATTTTTTTTTTTAAGTCTTTAATGAATTTGTTACAATATTGCTTCCTTTTTATGTTTTGGTTTTTTGGCGGGAGACATGTGGGATGCTAGCTCCCAGACCAAGGATTGAACTCTCGCCCTCTGCATGGAAGGTAACTGGCCTGCCAGGGAAGTCCCTTCTCATTGAGGATCTTGCAAATTTTTTTAATGTCATGGCCCAGCCTCTGTATCCTTGGAACAAATAGGGGATGGGGCCTCTCTAACTGAGACACATTCTAAATTCTAGGTGGTTCTTGTCTTCTTCATCCCTGTAGGACTCAAGCTTGGAGAGGGAAGAAACTACTCTATCTGCTGAGACTGAGCTGGGCCTGGCCACGTACATTGGCCTGTCTTTGTGGAGCCCTGACTGTTCCTTGGCATTGTTCAGAAGCCTGGCTCAGGCTCCCGGTTTCATAAAACCACTTAATATATAGTCACTTGACAGACTGAGAATATCTCTGGTGCTATACTTTGTGGTCCTTTTGGAAGGGGCTGTGAAATACGATTGAAAGGCACTTTGGAGGAAGGAAAAGAGAAGTGGGGTGGCTAAACAAGTCAGCAGAAATCAGGTTTGAATTTGTGAACCACTCAGTGGGGCACAAGCCAGGACATTGGAAATAAATCAAAATGAGCCAACACGTTTTTATATTATTCTTATTCAAATATTTGTTACATCCATTACAGCACGGAGGCCTATTGACCTTTTCTTGGGGACGCTGATTCTCGGGTTGTTGGGTTTTGTTTCCCTAAAGTAAGTAATAATCGCTTGAACTCCCTGGCATTGCCATTGACCATGAAGCCAGCGGGATATACGTGAGGAATCAAATGCTTTCTCTGACTGCCCATCTCTGCCTGAACTGGCTAAGTCTCTGAGCCTTGAAGGCTTAACAAGCCAACACAAACATGCTGATTCCCCCAATCTGGTCAAAAAGAGTCTGATCGGGTTACAGTGAATTCCACTTCTTGCTCCTGGAAAATGCAGTCAGGTCGAACAGGTTCAGATACGTTACAACAGACTGGATGTGAGCATCCCCTTTAAAAGACAAAACATTGACTTGCTTGTAGGAATTTGACGTGATACAGATTTGAAAATATTCTGCTCAAAGATTTTCATGTTGGGTATCCTGACGGTACCTGGTAAGGTAAATTCATTAACCAGATTGTATTTCAAGCCCAAAGAGGTATGTCCTGAGTGAACTTGATTTAAGAGCCCAGGGCCACGTGGACTTCTTGAAGCAGCTGTGTTAGACATTCAAGTTAAGTTGGGGCATGAGTGACCTCTAACATCTAAAGGAGCATTTATTCCTTGTAAGTTTATCCTCCAATTTTTAAAAAACAGTGTTTGCTGACATACAGCCTTCATTAAGCTACCAGAGACTTAACAGCAGGAAGTCGTGTACAGATAAACCCAATGTGGTCGTCAGGGAAGAATGGGACTTAGTCAATTAAAATCATTAAAGGATATTTGAAATGCCTTTCTAATAGGGTGTCTAAGCAGTCCACACATTCAAATAAAGGAGAAACATCTTATCTCATTCCATGGTTCTTCTTGGGGCCAAAAGATTCTCCCTTGAACTTACTCTGTTTATAGATGGCAAGGAACGAGGTTTATTTGAACTGATTTTGTTTTGAGTTTGTGTGGGTTTTTCCTCTCAACTGCAGAATGTATTCTTTCAGTTCTGAGTCTCTGAGCCTGGGTTATTATTATTATTTTTTTTTTGTAGCCGTGCCAGAGTTTATCACCACTCACTTCTGGATAGTGTTAATGCAACAGTCACTTCCTGTCTGCAAAACAATCGTAACATTCACCAGAGTTCTGGGTGTTAAGGCCACGTGGGGGATTGTTACCTGAAATGGCTAAAAAAAAGTTTTTAAGAAGTTAGTGCAAGATGCTGACACTGTTTATGGAGAAATATTGTTCTAGGTTCAACACGTGCCCATCAAACACATGGGATGGATAAGGCAGACTTGAGAACAGGCCAGAGGGGACCCCCCCCGAGTGTTTACTTAAGAGTGCCTCATGGAGCCTCTGGGCCTCACTGCATCGAGCATCGTCTGTAAGTAGCGGGAATTCCAAAGAAGGGGGTCTGTTAATGTGGAGCAGGGGTTCTCATACTTCAGCCCGCATCAGAATCACTGGGAGCACTGATGAAATGTCACTCACAACTGGTGGTGGAAGGGGCGTGGTGAGGAGGTGGGAGTGTTCTTGAGAAGAGCATTTCTAACAAGTTCCTAGGGGATGCGAATGCTGCTGGTCCCAGGAGCACATGTAGAGAACCACTGCCGAGGAACCACAGGGAGGTCAAAGGGGGATGAAACTCCACGCCGGACTGAATATTGGCTTGGCCCCAAAATTCATTTGGGTGTTTCCATAATACCTTGTGGAAAAACCTGAACACACCCTTTGGTCAACCCCATACTTCAATTCTTTGTCCCATTTAAACGTGATAACATCTTACAAAAGATAATTTTGTTGTGGCTTTAAAGGTGAAAACAGTCATTCCTGGCTTCATAGAATAGATGTATTTTAACAAAGGAGCATACAAACAAATGAACAAATGAACGAAGTATTCAGTTCAGTTCAGTCGCTCAGTCATGTCTTTGCGACCCCATGAATCGCAGCACGCCAGGCCTCCCTGTCCATCACCAACTCCCGGAATTCACTCAAACTCATGTCCATCTAGTCAGTGATCCCATCCAGCCATCTCATCCTCTGTCGTCCCCTTCTCCTCCTGCCCCCAATCTCTCCCAGCATCACAGTCTTTTCCAATGAGTCAACACTTCACATGAGGTGGCCAAAGTACTGGAGTTTCAGCTTTAGCATCATTCCCTCCAAAGAAATCCCAGGGCTGATCTCCTTCAGAATGGACTGGTTGGATCTCCTTGCAGTCCAAGGGACTCTCAAGAGTCTTCTCCAACACCACAGCTCAAAAGCATCAATTCTTTGGCACTCAGCCTTCTTCACAGTCCAGCTCTCACATCCATACATGACCACTGGAAAAAGCATAGCCTTGACTAGACGGACCTTTGTTGGCAAAGTCAAGTCTCTGCTTTTGAATATGCTATCTAGGTTGGTCATAACTTTCCTTCCAAGGAGTAAGCGTCTTTTAATTTCATGGCTGCAATCATCATCTGCAGTGATTTTGGAGCCCAAAAAAATAAGGTCTGACACTTTTCCACTGTTTCCCCATCTATTTGCTGTGAAGGGACCAGATGCCATGATCTTCGTATTCTGAATGTTGAGCTTTAAGCCAGCTTTTTCACTCTCCACTTTCACTTTCTTCAAGGGCTCTTTAGTTCCTCTTCGCTTTTTGCCCTAAGGGATGGTGTCATCTGCATATCTGAGGTTACTGAAATTTCTCCCGGCAATCTTGATTCCAGCTTGTTCTTCTTCCAGCCCAGTGTTTCTCATGATGTACTCTGCATATAAATTAAATAAGCAGAAAGAACGAAGTATAGATGAATCCTATTTGCTTGCTGATCTTGTCAGTCAAGTCAGGGACAGAGTCCCTTATGGCAGAATTCCCTGAGAGCACTAAGGAGGAGCACTTAGTTAAGGAAGAGGCTCAATGTCATGCTCATGGCATCCTAGGTGTAGGATTCTGGGTTGGTACCATTTTCTCAGTTCTGCAAGCACTCCGGCCAGCCTCTTTGCTACTTATCATTCTACCTTAACTCTTGGCACTGCCCTCATCAGCAGAAAATTCTCCTTTTCCTGTAGATTGACTGATTATATATTTCACACTCTTGGAATTTAGCTCTCCAATTGTCACCTGAGCATTTTCATGTCCGATGTTAGCAGACATTTCAAAAACTGTCACCTAAACCTTCCACTGTACCTCGAGACTGCCTTCAGTTGAAGTCTTCAGGGTTATGGAAAGTAAACCACACACCCAAAATGACATCACATGAAATCAAGATGAAACGTGGCAGGTCTTCCACTTTGTAGTATTTTTAAGAGGGAACAAGTAGCAAAATTGACTCGTCATGAACGCAATAGAGAATTTCACTACTTGATCGTCTTTCTCAATTGAAACCCTGTTTCTCCTGGGGAGAAGTAGAAATAAGAGTGGTCTGTGCTTCCCACACTGGGGGCAGCACCCAGGAATCATTTCTTTGGGAAAATTCAAAAGGAATTTGCAGAATGTGGATGATCCATTATCTTCATGATCCAAAACATAGCAGCCAGTGTCAGCATTCGTATCATATGCTGGGCTTGTAGTTCAGTATCAGACTGAGCTACAGATAAAATCACACGTGTTGCTGCCTGAGGCTTAGAAATTGGAAAGGAAGAGGAGAGGTGGTTTTAGTTGGGGAATAACTCTTCGTGTACAAGGACAGGGGTGGCGGGGTGAAGAAGGGGAAGGAGGGGGGAGAAAAAAGACTGTTCCATCTCTTGTGAGTTATCATTTTGGCCTCCCAGGCTTATCCATGTTTTGAAGCCGTTGGCACTTCTGAAGAAGTCAGGATTGTCTTTGCCTCCCTCCTTTACTGTCTCCTTTTTCATCTCCTTTCACCCCTGCCTCTGCTCTGCTCTATCCCTTTTATAGCAGAGCTTCCATGGAGCTGGCCTGCTGGCTGCTTTTCCCTTCCCTGCAGGGAACCACATGTGACAATCCTCGCTCATTGCCCCGATCCACCTGCTCTGAATAGTCTCACCCATGACGCCTTGGGCGCCCCATGCTTCCTCATAAATGTGCTCCAAAGGATAATTGCGGTTTCTCAGTTACAGGCTCGATATGAGGCGACAGTTTAGTGGTCAGTCCAGCTGTACTGGGAGTTAAAATTATCCACGCTTGTCTGCACTCTGCTTACCGAACTGTACGAGTCCACCTTTTTCCAGTTGATTTAGCCTTTTCTTCCCTGTGGAGTGTACAGCCTGGATCCTTTTGCCTGCTCAGAAATTGGCTCCTGGGGTCTTTAGGAGTTTGTCAGACCGAGGGGATAATGAAGAGGTCTGGTGTGTGCAGATTTCCCCCTTTGATGAGTTGCAAGAGACCATTGTTTTTAAAGTGGCAAAATGACTAGTTGTTCCCCTCCCAGGAGGAAAAGGATTGCTAACTTATATTCTTTCCCCTGTGCTGGTTCCTTCCCTATTTTGTCTCTGAATCTTGCTCCAGGTAAATTTTCCATCTTTGAGGAGCCTTGTTGTATATCTATCATCTAGTTAAGAAGTGGAAATACCATGAAGGCTCCGTGGATCCCTTGGTTTCAAATTTGTGGTTTTAAACAGCATCCTATGGATTTCAAGAGAAGTTGTGCTTAGGATCGACATGCACTTTTCTCTAAAAGCTCATCCAGGAGGCATATTTTCAGAAGTTAGTCAAGTCCACCTTTAAGCGCCTTCCTTGTGTGCCATCTGAATGGTTTTCCCTTACCTTCCTCATTCATCTGTCCTGCCTGTGTTTTCCTTCTGGAAATCCTGTGTGCACTTTAATCAGGAAGAGAGAAGGGGCAGAAGAAATAGCCCATCGATTAAAGCTACATCAGCATTAGCTTCCTGGGTAGCGAAATGTTTATAAATTTACAGAGTGTATTTTCTCTCTGGCTTTATCAGAGCTTTGTGTGCAATATTCTGGAGTCTCTAGATGAAATGCTTCCAAATGGTTTTCAAGGCAGCACTCTTCCAGTGTTTTCTCACTTTCTCAAGTAAAGAAACCAAGTCGTCTCCTATAATATTCATTCCTTTAGTCATAAAATGTACTGTAAGTTCAATATTGTGCTAGAGACAGAAATGAATCAGGCAGCTTCTACCCATCAAGGAATTTGCTTTCTAGTATTGTGGGTAGAAGGAGGTTCAGGGTACAGTGAGAATACTAGTTTAAGAAAAAAAAAGGAGGAGGTAGGGGACAAGTCAAGTTCCAAGTGGAAGAGTTTGAGTGGAAAATTTCCTAGAGAAGATGCTCCAGAAGCTGTGTTATAAAAGATGAGGTCCTGTTGACCTGGAGACAAGGAGAAGAGCAGGTATCTTGGTGGGTGGGAGGGCAGGGCCAGGATGAGCAGACGCATGGGATCGTGAACCCAGCTGGTGAGCTTAGAGGCAGCCTGGGATGCCATATGCATGAATCTTTCCTGCTATTTAGGTTTGGGCAGCTTCAGTCACGAGCAATTTTGTGTGCACTTAAAGGGCAGGTCTTCCTCCCAGTAGAGATGTGTATCCTAATTTGCTTTCTAGTATTGTGGGTAGAAGGAGGTTCAGGGTACAGTGAGAATACTAGTTTAAGAAAAAAAAAGGAGGAGGTAGGGGACAAGTCAAGTTCCAAGTGGAAGAGTTTGAGTGGAAAATTTCCTAGAGAAGATGCTCCAGAAGCTGTGTTATAAAAGATGAGGTCCTGTTGACCTGGAGACAAGGAGAAGAGCAGGTATCTTGGTGGGTGGGAGGGCAGGGCCAGGATGAGCAGACGCATGGGATCGTGAACCCAGCTGGTGAGCTTAGAGGCAGCCTGGGATGCCATATGCATGAATCTTTCCTGCTATTTAGGTTTGGGCAGCTTCAGTCACGAGCAATTTTGTTGCAATTAAAGGGCAGGTCTTCCTCCCAGTAGAGATTTGTATCCTCTTTCTCATAATGAAACCCAGAGCCTCTCTGGGGCTCATCTGTAAACTAAAGAAAACACAAAGTCAGGACTCATCTCATTCTCCTCCACACACACTGGAGCTCCAAAATAGAAACCACTCTTTACTCGATTCTCTGTTCTCCCAACACCACCAGTGTGTGGGGTGAGAACTGTGTGCAGCTGAAGCAGGGGCTGCAATTATGATGAAAGTTGACGACTCCTTCATGACCTTGATCTCAGCGTGCCTTGACAGAGCCCAAGTCTGTCTGTCTCTCCACAGTTGGAGCCTGGCCCCGATTCTAGCAGATTTAATAGCTCCTCATTTATTTTTCCAGTCTTCATCAACATGCTTCTAAGTAATTGTCTTCACATCCCATTACCATTTTTCTAGAATCTTCCCTGCAGAGGAAAACCAACACACCAAGCCGCCACTCTGGTTAAACGTTGGCAGATGCCTTGTAAAGTTTTCATAAAACATACATTAAGCAATTCAGAGAAAGCCTGTTGTAACAAGCCATTTGATTTTCATGAGCTATCTGCACTGAAAGAGTTTTGTCACTATGTCTTTCACTTACTAGCTTCCTTTTAAGCTAAAAAAGAACAAAAGAGAGAGAGGAGAAATAAAAAAGGTGAGTTCCTTTTCAAGGTAAAGACAGAAATTTTCTTGTTCACAAAGTTTTCCTGTAGTCCTGTGGTCTATGCCATGTATAACGGACACAGGAGCCCTGAAAGATGAACCCTTCTTTGCCCCTCGGGAGTACTTCCTCTTTTTTGTATAACAAGATGTTATTAGATAGATAAATAAATAACAGCACTTCTTTTTCTTTTTTAAAGTAGCCACTTTTGTGGAGGTTGAGGATTGGCCAAACCATGACACCCAACAAGAGGTGAAACCAGAAATGGTTGGTGCTTACCACAGGTTGCTATCTTGTCAGTATGGACTTGAAACTACCCGGTAACTCCCTGCCCATGGAAAATAAAATAGTCATTCAAAAGTGAAAATCACAAGTTTTAAGCTCTTTTTAGACAAGATAGATGCTTCCTGGAAGACCTGTTAACCTCTGGATCATCCGGTTGTTAGTCAGTGGCAGCAAAATCAATGGTACAACTCAGTGACCCGACTCTTCTGGGGTTGAACGTAATCCAGGGATGGGTTTGTTATTTATGTGGAAAGGCAGTGGTTCTGATGTGGACGTTGGGTCATAATTCTTGTCATGTTTCCTATCAAGGTGTGTATCTCAGCAAGAGCCATCGGTCTCTTTCTAGTTTATATGAGGGACAGCATTCCAGGCAAGCAGCCAGTTGAATAAGGGGTCTGTGTTATACAAAGTTTCAGCACTTGGGGAAGCATTTGTGTGTGTAGATGAATATTTCTGAGCATATATATTCACAAGCCTTGTCCAGCCTCAGGTCCCCTGAAAGCAGAGCCTGAGACGAAGGCTTGCACACAGATGGTTTGTTTAAAAAGTGATTCTTCATGGCACATTGATGGGGCAAAAGTGGAAACAGTGATAGATTTTATTTTCTTGGGCTCCAAAATCAATATGGACAGTGACTGCAGTCACAAAATTAAAAGATACTTGCTTCTTGGAAGAATAGCTATGACAAACCTAGACAGTGTATTAAAAAGCAGAGACATCACTTTGCTGCAAAGGTCCATCTAGCCAAAGTTATGCTTTTCCAGTAGTCATGGACAGATGTGAGAGTTGGAACATAAAGAAGGCTGAGAGCCAAAGAATTGATGCTTTCAAAGTGTGGTGTTGGAGAGAGCCTCCTGGACAGCAAGGAGATCAAACCCGTCAATCCTAAAGGAAATCATCCCTGAATATTCATTGGAAGGACTGATGCTGAAGCTGAAGCTCCGATACTTTGGCCACCTGATGCTAAGAGCCGACTCACTAGAAAAGACACTGATGCTGGAAATTATTGAGGGTAGGAGGAGAAGGGGGAGACAAAGGATGAGGTGGTTGGATAGTATCACCAACTCAGTGGTCATGAATTTGAGCAAACACCAGGAGACAATGAAGGACAGGGAAGCCTGGCATGCTGCAGTCCATGGGGCTGCAAAAGAGTCGGACACGACTTAGTGACTAAATAACAAGGCAGCGGGAATGAAGGATGGAGGGAGTGGACAAAGGAAGGAGACAGGTCAGGAAAGAGACGTGTAGCTGAGTTGACCATTGTATAGACAACTGGTGCTGCCTCCTGAGGGGCCTTTTGAGGAGCTTAGGAAGTGCATTGCAGATATGTCTGTACAGGCAATGTGGAGGGGCGCACTGGCATGCCAGTTCCCGCCTGACACTCGCCAGGGGGGCCCTGAGGACCTCAGCTCATCCGTACCTCCTGGATGTACTTTCGAGTCCTAGATCAGGCCCCAGGGGCTTGGAGAAGCTCCAGGGCAGAAAGTGGAAACTGTGAGATGTAGGGCATGATTTGGTGGATGTTAAGTGTTTGGTTTTATCAGTTTTGATAAATGAATAAGCCTGTGTATGAGTTCCCCACCCCTAGCAAGATGTAGTCCATCTTCCCAGAAGTATCCTTGGATACTTCTAATCAACCCCTTGAACTCCAGAAACAATCACTGGTTTGATTTCTATTAGCATATATTAATTTTTCTCATCTAAAACTCCATACTGATGTGATCATCTGCTGTGTACTATTTTGTATGTGGTCCTTTCACTCAGCATGATGTTCTGGACACTCACCCATATTGTTTCATGGCTGCGTCTTGTACCTTTTTATTCTCATGTAGTAGTCCAGTGTATAAATCTATCACCATTTGTTTATCCATTCTTCTATTGACTGACACTTGAGTGGTTTCCAGTACATCACTATTATGAATAAAGCTGCTATAAACAAGTCTTTTTCTGGACATGTGTTTCTATTTCCCTTGGGTAAATACCTTGGAGACTGCTGGGTCATCAGATAGCTGTATACTTAACTATATAACAAAAGTGGTTGTAACTTGTTACACTCCCACCAGCGATGTACTGGAGATCTGATAGCTCCATAGCCTTGCCAATATCTGGTGTTTTCAGTCTTTTTCACTTTAGCCATTCTAGTGAGTAGGTACCATGATTTCGTTACAGTTTAATTTATATTTCCCTGAAGACTAATGAAGCTGTGCGCTCTTTCATGTGTGTTTTGGCCATTTGACTATTTTCTTTGGTGAATGTCTGTTCAAATCTTTTGCTCATTTTTTATTGGGTTGTTTGTCTTTTTATTATGGAGTTCTATGAATTCTTTACATATCCCAGAATCAAGTCTTTTATCAGATATATGTGTTGCAAATGTTCTTTCTCAGTTCCTGGCTTGCCTTTTTATTTTCTTAACAGCGTCTATTGACAAGCAGAATTGTAAAATTTTGACTTCGTTCAATAATTGTTTTTTTCTTTGAAGTTTAGAGCTTTCTGGGCCCTCTGTAAGTCATCTTTGCCTATTCCAAGGTCGTAAAAAGGTAGTCCTAGGTTTGCTTGTAGAAGCTTTGTAGTTTTACAAGGCACATGCGGAATTGTTCTCCGAGGCATATGCCAACTTGTATTTCTTACCAGAAAAAGTTGGTAGCCAGTACTTTTTATGAGGGCTTCCCAGGTGGCTCAGTGGTAGAGAATCTGCCAGCCAATTCAAGGCACGAAGGAAACATGAGTCTGATTCCTGGATTGGGAAGATCCCCTGGAGTAGGAAATGAAAGCAACTCAATATTCTTGCCTGGGAAATGCCAAGGACAAAGGAGCCTGGCGGGCGATAGTCCATGGGGTCTCAGAGTTGCACACAATTGAGCAATTGAGCAGATATGCACTTTGTATTACTTCTGATCATGGATGGAGACATCACCTTGCAGACTGATGAACTGCAGAGAGCTTTAAAAATCCCCACGAAGCTCCCCATGCTTACATCCCGATCTGCGCCTGTGATGGTACGTGAGTCGGGTCAGGGATGGAGGGATGATTTCTATACGGTCCTTGAATTTACTTTGGGTGATGCTGTTTGCCTTATCCCAGCCCATATGTGCCTGTCACCACACACAGGGTCACTCTGCTGTTGAAACCCGACATATGTTAAATGCCCGAGTTGACACTTCTTTTTTTAATGAATGGGCTTTTTATTTAAC
Organism: Aepyceros melampus; assembly: GCA_006408695.1. Lineage (NCBI taxonomy): Eukaryota > Metazoa > Chordata > Mammalia > Artiodactyla > Bovidae > Aepyceros > Aepyceros melampus. Next base: position 130,048 of record SJXQ01001467.1, read on the forward strand.
TGGTGGCTGCTGAATTTGTGGGGGCTGCCAGGTCATTAAAATGATGTTTGTTTGAATTTGGCAGAGTGAAAAATTGGGCTTATATTTACTTTTTTTTTGTTCCCAAGGCTGTTCTCACCATTCACTACTAACAATACTCTTTTGATTTTATGAAGAAGCCTTTACAGAAAAGAATAAAGTGCAGAAGAGGTTCATGACGTGTTCTAGGGTTCATTGGTATGTGGGGCCTCTCTTCTCCAGTCCCTACAAGTGCAGAAGTGAAGAGGCCCTGGATTATACAAACAAATTAGGAAAGGAACTGTCTTTTCTGAAATTGTATATTAATTGTACAGATTGTCATTGGATCTCAGATGGTTGGTAATTCATGCATTCAGGGAACATCTTCATTTGGGTCTTAGGGGAAAAGGGCTGGAATGAGAATGTTTTTGAATTATATTCTGGGTCTTGCTACTTGTTATCAATGTGATATTCAACGGCTTGTCTTCTCTGTGGGTCTGGGTCTTCTCACCTGTAAGATGGAAACAATAATTGCTAGTGCGTCCATCAGAACGCACTGCTGAGGTCATTAATACCACTCCAAACCTTTTTGTTTTTGTCATAAAACCTTTTTTTTTTTTGAGTGAAATTTATGTATTTGATTCTTGAGCATTCCCTGCTGGTCTTTATTTATTTATTTATTTATTTTTCTTTAATTAATTTTTATTTTTTAGTTTGTTTTACTTTACAATACTGTATTCGTTTTGCTACACATTGACATGAATCAGCCACGAGTGTACATGAACTCTCAATCCTGACCCCCACCTCCCCCCTCCCGCCCCACACCCTCTCTCTGGATTATCCCCGTGCATCAGTCCCAAGGATCCTGCAACCTGCATCAAACCAGGACTGGCGATTCATTTCACTTATGATATCACTCATGTTACACTGCCACTCTGCTAACCCATCCCACCCTCTCCCTCTCCCACAGAGTCCAAAAGGCCATTCTATACATCTGTGTCTCTTTTGCTGTCTTGCATACAGGTTTATCATTACCATCATTCTAAATTCCATATATATGTGTAAGTATAGTCTCTTCCATGTAGTGCCTTAGAGATTAAGATCTCTTTGTATTTTCTTTGTCATCTCACCAAGGGACTCCCAAAGTCACAACAAAGCAAAAAGGGATAGGGAAGAATCCCACTGCCCGGCACCTGCCTTGCCTGGGAAGTGACATTCATCATCTGTCCACCGGAGCAAGTCAGACCCCCAATAGACGGAAGGCTGTGAAATGCAAGAGGGCGCACAGCGTGCTCTTTGCTGAGTACTTCCTGTCTTTGCCGTGTGTATCACGCATGTTCTGTGATGCTCAAAAGAAATTACAGATTAAAGTACTTTATCAAATTTTCACAGTATTTATAACAGGACTATACTGCTTTGTATTTCATTCAGGATGTGCCGATTTTGATATGCTTGTTGCCACTTGTACACACTGCACACCCCCACCCGCCCCCGGTTGCCTCTCTTCAAAATAGAAACAGCAGCCCTGAGGTTTCTTAAAGGCTGGTTGGCAAACAGGTTCTTCCACTCTCTATCTTTCTGCACCTAAACACTTGGTCACCCATCACTTGATTAGAGTAACAGAGTGAAAACGCATTGGAACGAGTGGAAGATTTGAATGTTACAAGAAATATAGAAGACCCGTAGAAACTTGAACTAACTGCTGCCAACCCTGCCAATTTTGTTTTAACGGCAAAGACGCCTCTGTATGAGCCGCTGGCATGGCACGCAAATCACACATGGAGACTTTCCTTGAGTAGCTTCAATAGGACCCCTATCAATCTTGCTTGTGTTACTGATTTGCTTAGTGAAGCCACTTCTCAAAAAGAGTACAAAGGCAGGCTTCAATGCAGCTTGAGCCAAATTATTATAATTCTGGAATGAGTGGAATCTGAAATAATGAGGTTTTATTTTCCTTTGCCCTGGGGGTTTCTATGTAGTATTGGAAGAGGAAGAAATATTTGTTTTATTTAAAAGACACACAACTTTCATTGTGTTCAAAGCGGAGTTAGAAAACAAGTCAATAAAACAGCCTCCTGGTACAATGGGACTTGTTCTGGTATTAATTTCGCTGTTCAAGGCATTTAACTCAAAAGATCTGGGGTTTTTCCCCCTCGCTATTTGGCTCATTTAATTTTGAACTCAGGGCTCATAAACATAACTGCAAAGTCACTGTCTTTGTTATGAGGTTTTTTTTGGTTGTTGATTTTCTAAAGCTCTGAGCCATGGATTCTGTGTGTGGTGGATATACTCAAAGTCTTTTCTCAGAAGGGGTGACCCATGCACATGGCCATGATCCAGAGAAGCTTCCATAGACCTGATAATAACTCTTGCTCTTGTTTTCTTTCTGCACCACATCTGTATAAAACACTGCACACGGAACATGTGTTCTTAGGCTTGGAATGAAGAAGGGCTATTGGTTATCTTCCCGCCTTGGATCCATTCCCCCTCTTCAGTGACATCCTTTCTTCATTATATGCAATCTTAGTGGGACTTTTAATTGAGAAAGTCCAGTCCTCCCCTTGCTTGACCAGGATAGGCGTATATGACCAAGCTAGGCCAATCAGAATTCTGTCTCCTGGGAATCTGCATATTGACTTAAAGGGTGGAAGCCATTAGAATGGATTCTTCTTGAAAGTTGCTTCCTGAAGAGATTATCATTATGTCCTGCTACCTGAACTCCCAAAGGTCCTCTGAATCTTTGGTTTCTGACACTTGGTACTTCATCATTTCTTTAGTTGTGCGTGGTCCCCAAACCTTCCCAGTAGTTTTTTTAAAAAATTATGCTTCGATTAATTCTGATTGGCTTCTATTGCCTGCAAGAACAAATTCTGTTTCAGCATATCGTTTATTTGCGTTTGCTGTAGAATCACAGAATATCAGTAGGATGGAACCTTAAACTCAAAATGCATTGAAGTGGGATCTGAAAGGTTGGCCAAGCTCCTTTGTGACATTATAATTTCACTTATTAAAAGTGGCCAAAAGAATGTTATCTGAAGATGAAAATATTTTTCTCTCCTGGATTGTCCCCTGGTCATAAGAATAAAAGTTAAAAGAATCTCTTCATTGTAGACTTACAGTCTCACTCATTCACTTGGCGTTGCTACTTGTGATTCTCATAGGCACTTCAGTCACAAATCGTCTAAAACCAGATGCAATTTCCTCCAAACCTGCTCCCCAGGAAGCCAAACAGAGGAGAGATCAGGATAAGAAACGAGTCCTCATTTTCTTTCCATTGCAACTTCTCATCTGGTGTCCTTACTAGAAGGGTGATATCTAATAGAATAATTTAGGACTGTATTTTTTCCAGAAGCTTCTAAAAACTCTTATCTATCTACCTATATTCTTCATTATTAGTACGTTACTAAGTTTGGAATATAGAGAAGAAAAAAGATGGCATCCAATCCTAGCATACAAAGAAAACTTCTATTAACATTTTGATCTGGTTCCTTTCCTGTGGATTTTAATGCCATGTGGCTAATAGAAAAAAAATGCATTTTTCATCTTGCTTTTCACGTAGCATTGTATAATAAGCAGTCTCTGTATGGCAATATGGCTTTCATAACCATCTTCCAACGGGGGCTACATATTATTCTAATAAGTGGCTATTCTGTATTTACTCAGCCTTTTCTCTTTGACATTTAGACATGTCGAGTAAATATAGAACACTCAGCCTTTATACTTACACTTGCCCTGGTTGAAGAACAATTCAGACAGCTCCAAAGTTTGCCATGGTGAGGGATTTGTAAAATTTTTCAGTTCATTTGGTTCCTTGGCTACTAGAGACAGGTCTGCTCAGATATGATTGCTTATCACAACATTAATATCTGTAGTCACAGAGCAGTGGGAAACTTTTATAATTCACATTTATTGCTTACCCATGAAAGTTTGAAAGCACAATGGACTCTTTTTACTCCTAGGCACTAGTGTTGGTAAAATTTTCATAATTTGTATTTAATTTCTACCATTGAGTTTATTGGGTTTAAGTTTTGGATCTCAACCTCTTTGGATTTACTTCTGTTCCCTCCCCTATATTTCAGCAGTGAGTGATTATGTTTGGGTTTCCACTCTTGGAGGGCAATCCTTGGTCTGAACTGTTTTCATTTATTTTATTTTAAAATTACAAAGACACTTCCAGTTATATTTGGTTTTGCAATTCATTCCTCCTCTGTTTCACAAAAACCATAAAACCCACATTGTCTGAAAATGCTGTATTGAGCAAAATGGATTCAGTCCTCCTTGGAGAACAGAAAAGGATGGAGCCAGTATGTGTTATAAACATTTCCAGGGAGATAGTCTCTTTCCCAGAATTGGTTTTAGCCAAAGGCTGCTGACCAGTTGTGTGATTTCATTTGGGGTTGCTGACCCTGGACCCTACTTGAACTTGACTCTGGATGTCATGTAGGCATCTACCCACATCATATCTGTGTCCTCAATCTCCATTCCTGCTGGTTCAGCCCCTGCTGTTATTTTTTAAGGACCCGAGCCATGTAAAACCAAGACTTTGGATTTCTGAATGAACGCTTCTAATGTTAAACTTGGTGGTTTCCTGTCACAGGAGCAAAGACTTAGTGAATTCTGATCGTTCTGCAATGTGGAACTTTCTTTTCCGGTTAGATTAAACATCCTCATTCCCTTCGATTGCAACATTTGATCTTCCATGCTCAGAATCTGCAAATTCTTTGAACAGTTTACTTTCAGCAGATTACAACTGGCCTTTCATTTTCCAATCTGAGGAAAACCAAGTGGAAAGTGTGGGTTTGCTGGGGGATTGTTTTCCTGTCTGCCCTCATACTTAGTTGAGGACTGGGATAGATGGAACTCAGATGGAAGACCTTCTCATACAGGCCCTTGCTTCTGGTAGGCACTTGTGTTCTAAATGCTGTTGGATGGAATCCTGCTTGCCCTGGGTCCAGTCACAGGTATGAGTATCTGGCCACTGTGGTGGCACTAGAGGTAAAGAACCCATCAGCCAATGCAGGAGCCATAAGAGACCTGGGTTAGATCCCTGGGCTGGCAAGATCCCTGGAGGAGGGCACGGCGACCCACTCCAGTGTTCTTTCCTGGAGAATCTCCATGGACTGAGGAGCCTGATAGGCTATAGTCCATGGGCAGGCAAAGAGTCAGACACAACTGAAGTGACTTGGCATGCAGTCATGCATTATGTCAATGGCAGTTGCAGTCTCAATCCAAGACTTGAAAGAGACTTTTGAGAGGATCAGAGACTTGCCCCCTCCACAGAGGCCACTTCATGATCTTCCCTGCTGCCCCCAGCCCTCTTTCCCTTCCTTGAGTGGGGACGGAAGAAGAGGGAGGAATATCTGGGAGGCACACTGTGCATCCTGCTGGTATTCTTGATTGTTGCGGTTGTTGTGCAGTCACTAAGTTGTGTCTGACTCTTTGCGATATTCTGTCCATTCTTGATGGGGCTTGAGGGGACAAGTGTGCATGCTATTCTTTTTGGAGCACCTTTGAAATCTGAGCATCCCACAGTAGTCTCCCATACATTTTGTCTCCCCTCTGGTGCTTACTCACATCACTCTTGTTATTTTCACAAAGCCTCTGATCTCTGCTAGACTATGAACTAACTGAGAGTAGAGAGACAATTGATCAGCAAAGCCTTGCTAAGTGAATAAATAAAAGTCATTTCTTGAGGTCTCCCAGGGCCTCTTTGCTGAGCAGAGGAGTGGTGATGTCCTAGTTGGACTTGAGGTGGTTCACAGATACTCCATGGACCTTCTTTCCAGCAGCAGCCTATATTGGTTTCCTGTGGCTGCCATGACAAATGACCATAAACAGGTGACGTAAAACAACAGAAACTAATTCTCTCCTATGTCTGGAGGCTGGAAGTTGAAAATCAAGATGTTAGTGGGGCCCTCTCTCTCTGAAAGTTCTAGGGGAGAATCTTGCTGTGCTTCTTCCGGGTTCTGGTGGCTCAAGTGTTCCTTGGCTTAGAGCTGCCTAGCTTCAATCTCTGCCTCTGTCTTCACACAGCTTCTCCTCTCATGTCTTCTCCTTCCCTGTCTCTTATGAGGACATTTGTCATTGGATTTAGGAGCCACCCATGTAATCCAGGAGGACATCATCTTGAGATCCTTAACTCAATTACATCTACAAAGACGCCTTTCCTCAATAAGATTACATTCACCATTTCCGAGGATAACGTGGATATAATGTAATATATGGATATAATGTAATATAAGATGTGATATCTTCTGGGAAGACCACTGTTCAACCTAATACAGCCCCAATTTGAGTCATGCAAAAGGAGATGACTGTCTCATGCCCCTCCCTTTGATTCCACCCATGCTTCCCCATTCTTAAAGAGAAGATGGGCACCTTTGATGTTTCCTCTGCTTTTACTTCCTAGGCTGTGCCACATGTTTAAACATGGAGACTCTTCCTTGAGCAAAAGGACCAAACATCCACATTAGTTGGTAATTACTTATAAATATGCAACTGAAAAATGCATTCTTAGAAAATGCCATTTCATTATTTAATAATATGTCAATCATTTCTGAAAGGCTGTTTGGAAGATGTCCTTTTGACGTCAGTCAGCATTGAAACTTCCTAAGCACTGATGAAAGAATGAAATCCCTCCCTGTTTCAAGGATGGTTCTTATTTGTTCTATGTCAAGTCACGGTCCTTTCAGCAGTAAGATTCTAAGTCCAGCTCAGAAGTAAGGCAGGCAGCTTCTTGAGAGAAGCTATTACCTTTTGTTTGTTTCTCTCATCACTTGACTTAGTGATTTTTGTTTGGCTTCAGTCAAGTCCTGACAGTATAGAATCAGGCATTAAATGGGTTTTCAAAGGCACAGTCTCGAAGGATCCCTGAGAACCACCTGAGGCTGGTTTTAGAAATAAACAGAGGTGAGTTGACCATCTCACTTTCACTGAAGCATCTAGGCCTTAGTCCTTGAATCTAGGAAGGGAGAGGATAGACATGATTAAGATCAGAAAATAAGAGATTCTGGCCCCCTTGCTCACCAGGGAGTGACCTCAGATATGTTACTTTAACTTCTCTTGTCTTCAGTGTTTCCACTTCACATCGGTCTAACACTGTCAACCTTTCTCTAATTCTGAAAATCCAATGCTCCTTCTGACTCTCAGACTCATTTTGAGCTCTAAAATAAAGTTTCTACAATTAATATCTTTATCTAAATTATTTTGCAAAACGAGTTTGGAAGTTGGAAATAGATAATTGACAAAGTAACCTATTACTTTCTGTGTATTCAGGCCCTCAGAAGCAAATATATATGCTTTTATACACACACACACACGACGTTGGGGCTTCCCTGGTGACTCAGTGGTTAAGAATCTACCTGCCAATTCAGGAGATGCAGATTCAATCCCTGGGTCTGAAAGATCCCCTGGAGAAGGAAATGGCACCCCACAGTATTCTTGCCTGGGAAATTCCATGGACAGAGGAGCCTATAGTCCATGGAGTTGCAAAAGAGTTGGACAAGACTTAGCAACTAAATAACAACAACATGTATGATGTTACAGAAAAGCCCAAATGAACGTTTTGGCTAACCCAATATATACAGATTGCAGCTTAGAGTTCCAAGTTGCTTTAAGAGGGGAAAATCTTGGATGTTCTTACTCAGGTCTTAGCTAATACCATCTAGACACCCTTGCCTGTCATAACTGAGATGGTTTTCTTAAATAGCAGGTTGTCTAAAATTTTAGTGGGAAAATAGCTACATTAACCAGTATACGTCATGCCAAGAGCAGCCCCCATCTTAATGACTTCAGTTCAATTCAGTTCAGTTCAGTCACTCAGTCATGTCTGACTCTTTGTGACCCCATGAATTGCAGCACGCCAAGCCTCCCTGTCCATACCAACTCCCGGAGTTCACTCAAACTCACGTCCATCGAGTCGGTGATGCCATCCAGCCATCTCATCCTCTGTCATCCCCTTTTCCTCCTGCCCCCAGTCCCTCCCAGCATCAGAGTCTTTTCCAATGAGTCAATTCTTTGCATGAGGCGTTAATGACTTAACACAATATGATTGTATGACTTGCTCACACAAAGTGTAATGTCGATCAATGGTCCTGGTCTGGAAGCTCTCCTGGGAGGAAAGCTGCTCCTGCAAACTGTGACTCAGATTTCCCCCATCGTTTGATTTCATTTCGGAGCCATGCCTATGGCCTGGAAGAAAGAGGAGGGGGTGGGGGGTGGAGCAAAAAGGAAGGCACCGGAAATCGTGTGATCCCAACCAAACTGCGAAGGATGTTGGGAATGCCATCTTCCTGTGTGGCCAGGGAGAGGAAAGGGGTTTGGTGAACACATGGTGGTCCCTCTGCCATAGTAATTCTATGTCCTACTTTGTAGTGAAGAGGCAGAGACTGAATGATTACCATGAGCGTTCATGATATAGCAGGGTAGATCTCAGAAGAAAATTTGTAATTTCCATTGCACTCCTGAAGACATTGATCCAAGCTTGCCTTGTCATCATTTTCTACCACAGAAACATTATTTAACCCAAGACTGTGGTTTTATTCTTTAATTTGCATCATATGCACCCAATGCCTCATGGGAATAAAATGGGAGGTCCTGTGGGTGATGGACAGCCTCTACTCACTGAGGTTGATAGTTCCTTGTAAAAGGGCATCCAACCACATCTTAAGAGGTCAGAAGGGTAATAATCATGATAATAGCCAATATCTATTAAGTGCCTGATAGGCATGCTTTAGATCTATCTTCTTTAATCTTCTCATTTAATCTCTAAGTCTTTCTTTTACCCAGTGACTTGGAAACTAATGTCTAAGGATGGATCTCTAGATGATTTTGAGAAGAACAATTCTAATTCCTTTTAAGGTGATCCCCTTGAGAACAGCAATTGTTTGGATGGATAAGTTCGACAAGTTTGCGAAAACATCAGTCACATGACCATAGGGGTCCCGTCTTGAGTGACTTGGTAGGGGCTTAGGGCTGGCCTGTCATCACTCCTTCTAGTAGACGAGGCTGCCCACCTGCTCTTCATTTTCAATGTTGCCTGCTCAGCTGGCAAGCGTACAGTCAGAATGTTGGAGAGATCTCCCTGTCCATCTAACTGGACAAAATTGCCTGTCAAAAGTGGAGTGTGTCAGTATTGTCTTGGGGGTCTCATGTTTTGAGGAGCTGTGTTTTGGGGGACACTGATTGAGGAATAACTGGAGTGGTTGGGAAAAATGGTATTAATGGGCTCAGACACTTTTACAGATAAAATTAACATCTCTAAACATCCTTCTTTCCCCTAGAGGTAGTGGCTCCTTGTCCAGGAAAAATATGGACTCCCTATGCATTATTCAGATTTATCCTATACAAAGGTATGTGGTTGAGGGGGTGTCTGAGTCCTTCCTTCTTTCCTTCATAGCTCCAGAGATGTCCTTGAAGACAAATTTCACAAGGACTTTCATGGGAGTGGAGCAGAGTTAAAGGCCATCAAACTGTTAGAATGAACACCTAGTCTTTGGACAACAGGTATCTCCAATGCAAAGGATGTTTTTGTTTGAGATGGACACTCAAAAAGCTTTTTGGAACAGGTTTTCAAGGGAATTTTATGCCACCAAGACAATGGGAGACATATCTTCACACTGGAAGAACTAGGTCTAGTGACGTTTGCCCTACTATGCAAAGGAGATCAGAATCTGGGCCAATAGCTTTGTAAGTCACAGCCTCTGCTTCAATAAGTCATAAGGATTTTGGATGAAAATAGGCTAAAGCAAAACGTCTTTAATATGTAAAACTGTAGCTTTCAGTTTCTGAAATACAGGTTAAAAATTTGTTAGCTTCATTCACCTGTCTAATGGGAGGAGGGAAGAGGCAACAGTTCTCTTAGGATTAAACAGTAGGTTTGAAAGCCAGCCCTTAACTACATACATTCATCCTCTTCCATGGCCTTTACTCCGATGTGTGAATTTGGCCATGATGACTTCCTAATGCAGCCCCAAAAATGGAGCTGCCATAGGACGTGAGTGTCCTCTTCCATCCGTTTGTGAGTTGGGCTGCTCAGCTGGGGGTTGTGAACATCTAGTAGATGGTTAAATAAGACAAGATTAAGAAATACCAGAGCACTTGATATTCACTCTTAAAGAAGGGACTTGGTCAGTGACCTTGGCTTTTTAGGAACACACTCTCTGTGAGAGTAATATAGATCTTTCTCTCTGTTTTCTGGTCAGGGATTGTCTTGGTCTTTGCTCTCAGGCCTTGCACTCCTCTGCTCTGACATTACCAGGGCCAACAACACCCCACCCCCTCCATATGTATATCCTGGGCCTGATATTTATAAGATAATAAAATTTTTGTTGTTGTTCAGTCTCTTAAGTCATGTCTGACTCTTTACAACCTCATGGACTGCAGCACACCAGGCTCCTCTATCCTCCACTATCTCCCAGCGTTTGCTCAGATTCATGTCTATTGAGCCAGTGATGCTATCTAAATATCTCATTCTCTGCTGTCCTCTTCTCCTTTTGCCTTCAATCTTTCCCAGCATCAGGGTCTTTTCCAAGTGAGTTGGTTCTTTGCATCAGGAGGCCAAGGTATTGGAGCTTCAGCTTCAGCATCAGTCCTTCCAGTGAATATTCAGGGTTGTTTTCCTATACGATTGACTGCTTTGATCTCCTTATAGTCCAAGGGACTCTCAAGAGTCTTCTCCAGTGCCACAGTTCAAAGACATCGATTCTTTGCTGCTCAACCTTCTTTATGATCCAATTCTCACAGTGACTACTGGAAAAAACCAGTTTTGACAATACGGACCTTTGTTGGCAATGTGATGTCTCTGCTTTTTAATATGCTGTCTAGGTTTGTCCTAGCTTTCCTTCCAAGGAACAAGTGCCTTTTAATTTCATGGCTGCAGTCACCATCCACAGTGATTTTGGAAGCCAAGAAATAAAGTCTGTGGCTATTTCCATTGTTTCCCCATTATTTGCCATAAAGTGATGTGTGGGTGTGGGTGTCTATTTGCCATGACATGATGTGTGGGACTGGGTGTCAAGATCTTTTTTTTTTTTTAATGTTGAGTTTTAAGTCAGCTTTTTTACTCTCCTATTTCACCCTCATCAAGAGGCTCTTTAGTTCCTCTTCACCTTTGCCATTAGAGTGGTATCATTTGCATATCTGAGTTTGTTGATATTTCTCCTAGCATTCTTGATTCCAGCTTGTATTTCATCTAGTCCTGCATTTTGCATTATGTACTCTGCATATGAGTTAAATAAGCAGGGTGACAATATACAGCCTTGTCATACTCCTTTCCCAATTTGGAATGAGTCAGTTGTTCTGTTGTCAGGTTCTAACTATTCCTTTTTGACTCACATACAGATTTCTCAGGAGACAGGTAAGGTGGTCTGGTATGCCTATCTCTTTAAGAATTTCCCACTGTTTGTTGTGATCCACACAGGCAAAGTCTTTAGCATAGTCAATGAAGCAGAAGTAAACGTTTTTCTGAAATTCTCTTTCTTTCCCTATGATCCAACAAATGTTGGCAATTTCATCTCTGGTTCCTCTGTCTTTTCTAAACCCAGCTTTTACATCTGGAAATTCTTGGTTCAGATACTACTGAAGCCTAGCTTGAAGGATTTTGAGCATAACCTTACTAGCATGTGAAATGAGTACAATTGTATGGTAGTTTGAACATTCCTTGGCATTGCTCTTATTTGGGATTGGAATGAGAACTGACCTTTTCCAGTCCTGTGGCCACTGTTGAGTTTTCCAAATCTGCTGACATACTGAGTGCAGCACTTTAACAGGATAATCAGACAGAACCACCAAACAAGTATGCAGTCTATCAATAGGGTTTGATTTGAAAGTCTTTCTTTAAATACCGTAACAGCCATAAACTTCAGGAAATAAGCTAATGATGATTATAAAATTTACTATTGAAAGTATCTATTATTTTCCTGAGAGATGACCTCTCTTATCCCAGTTGGGCTGATTACATTTCCATAGTAACATTCCATTATGGCCTTTGTTTTGCTCAGGGTCTCTTAACTTGCTGAGAGCTGAAGCCTGTCAGTTGGGAGCTGTTTTGGGGAATTTGACTTTATTAATACTTTACAGTTAGTGGCCTTTAATTAATGTTAAATGAAAATGGGATTCTAAAAGTGTTACAGAGGACTTTTCACTTAGGTGTCAAAATAATTTACAGTGATTAATAAGCTTTAAATGACCATCACCAGAAATCATTTGAATTCCATTTTGATGGTAAGGTTTTGCCAGGAAGATGTTTATAATTTTTTAAAAAATGTGTCCTTGGGAAAAATTTCTATCTGATCTTACTAGTAAGAAATGTAGCATTTCTCCTGAGCAAGGAGTATATCCTTAGTGGGGTGGTGGAGGGGCTGTTAGATCAACATGCAAGAGCTCTGTTGGTGGCCTGCCCTGTTCTATTATGGGATGCCTAAGCCAAATTTATTTATTCATCACTGTTTCCTTCTACCCACTCTGCTCAACACACACACACACACACACACACACACACACACTTCTATTCTGGAGAAAGGTGGGGTATAAACAAATAAAAGCCAACATTTACAGAGAGCTTGTTACGCATCAGATGGTGCAGTATTTATAGGCAGTGTCTCATTTAAATCTTATAGTAACTCCCTGAGGTCTTATTATTCTCCCCATTTCATGGGTGAATATACCAAGGCTCACAGTGATCAATGACTTTTCAAGGTCCTCAGCCAGGAAGTGGCAGAGTAGGATTTAAATGAGGCCATTTTCAGGACTCAGAATCAGTCTATTATAATTTTGCATGGATAAGCAGGTGAGATGTCAAACCCCTGCTCACTCGTGGGCAGGCCTGGGACTCAGGGTGGGCCTCCACCTTTACAAGGAAATAGGACAGGTCAGAGGACCAGAGCAGAGGCTCTGTGATAAGTACTAGGCACACTCGATGGAGGGAGAGGCTACATCACGGTGGCTACCATGGTACCCAGGGCCGGCGGGTGCCCCCTCCTACCTGGGTCGCTGGCCAAGCAGCTTCAAGGGGGATGCTAGCTGGACAGAGGGCTTTATTGAGAAAAGATAGCAGCCTTGACTCCACTCAATTTAGTAAGCATTGTTCAACATGTTTACTATAATGATTCCTTTCCATATTTTTATATAGTGCCTTAAAAATGAGTCTGAAGAGTTGCCTAGAAGACTCGAGTCGGTCCTGGATCATCCAGCGCCGGATTTTAGCTCAGCCTGTTCTGTCCCAACGCTAAGCCCTCCCTTGGGGAGCTTGGCCCCTCTCCCACCTTCACTGTGAGTTCTTTTCTCTTTAAGGAATACAAACTTCTTTGCTGGAGACCTGGAGCATAACTAGGACACCAAGTGATCACGTGGCACGGAGCCGGCTACTTTATCAGGCAGCTTCCAGGTTCAGGCACCGTGTGTGGTTTGCACGCTCAGCATCTGGTATACCCCTCACAGCAACCTGTTTCTCCTGTATTGGCTTCTCCTGGTATAATCACGTGAAGGTGTCTGCAGCCACACACGCACACACAAACATGCATGTACACACACAGAGAGACACACACACACACTCCCTCCATGAGTGGGAGGCTGTAGATGATTTGAGTCTGTTTCTCTCCAGGATCTTGGATGTGGGAGAGCTCGGTGGCTGTAAGAAGGAAGCTAATGTGGCTGAGTCCCTATGTGGCGGGACTGTCTGTAGGGCAACTTCTTTGTCCATTCTGTGTCACCCTGGTTGTCGCCCAGCAAGGGGACTGGGGCCCTTATCACAGTTGTTGTTTCCCATCCCTGTGTGAGTTTCGGATCACTGTCTGCCTCCACCCTCAGCTGGAAGGACAGGACCCTTTCTCCTGCTTCACTAAGTGCCCGGGGCTAGGGCCCCCTTGGGTCCTGCCTGGCCCTTGCGGAATGGGGCCTGAGTGAGTGAAGGGGAATGGGCTGGTGGGCCCCCGTGACAGGCTTGGAGGGGTCCTGGCTGACCTCTCAGATGCTCTGGGTCAGCGGATGCCATCTCATCCCCTTGTTTAGAAGAACGCTGACTGCTCACCTGTGGAGAGGAGTCTGGGAGTCTGCGGGGCCTTCAGCTGGCCACGAGTTGACCACAACTTGCACTCCAGTCCTATCTGCCGGGACATGGGAGCTGCCGAACTTCAGAGCTGAGAAAAGTAAACGTTGCCATAGAAACTGTCTGCTTAATTGGTTGAACTTTATAATGGGCCCTCCTGGAGAGGCCTTGTGATCAGGAGCTGTTTTCTCTCAGGTCCTGGGGGTGGGGAGTCTGCTTTGACAGCTCAGCCTCTGATATTCTTGCCCTTCCTGCAGGGCGGACCTGGCCTCCTGCTTTTCCCTTTCGTGTGTGTGTGTGTGTGTGTGTGTGTGTGTGTGTGCGCAACCATGTTTGTGTTGTGAGGGTGTGTGTCTCCCTATGACTGTGTGTGTTGGATGTGAATAAATGCATCTGCTCCTAGCTGAATGTATGTCTGTGTATGCACAGATGACTGTGCATTTGGTGTGTGTTCATGACTGTGTGTTTGCAGAATATCCGTGTGTACATGGGTGTCTGTGCATGGGAGTGTGTGCGTCTGTGTGCACACATAGCTGTGTTGGGGAGAGTGTATTGGTCAGTGTACGCCCACGTGTGTGTGTCTCTGTCAGTGTGTGTGTGTATTCCTGTGTGTGCACTTGACTGTTTGCAGAAGTGTCTGCATTAGTGTGTGCACATGAATGTCTGCACATGTGAGTGTGTGCGTCTGTGTGCACACATAGCTCTGTGTTGTGGGTAGGCTACTGATCAGCGTGTGTCTGCATGTGTGTGTGTGTCTCTGTGTGTATGTGTGCTTGCGTGACCCACCACCCCCGCCCACAGAGATGATGGCATGTTGCACTCCCCACCACTCTGCATGTTGATATTATCACTTCTGCTTCCCAAGTCTGGCAGGAGACGCAGAATTAAACACAGACGCTCTGGTGCCAAAACAAAATCGTGAAAAGATTTGAAGCCCCTGTTCCCTAAACTTGCAGCCTATCAAACTGGGAACAAGCCCGGCTTTGTTTATTTCCTGCATTGAACGGGGGTAGAACAGTCTGGAGCCACATTGGTTCTGATAGAAGAGCTGACTCAAAGCCAGGGAATTTAAAATTGCTGAAACCCAAGGCAGCATGGAGACAGCAAGATGTGATGAAGGGAAAAAAGCTTATATGGGAGACAGGGGGTGGGGGGAGACATTCTTACCTCGAGGTAGGAATGAGGAGAAGTGGCAGCCCCATTTTTGAGAAACATAGAAGCACAAAGAGGAAAAAAAAGTTGATTCAGGCAGGAAACCCCAGGGAAGGGCAGCAGACTCTGATCTCCATTTGCCCTGCCTGCATCCAGGGCCAGCCCAGTGGGTGGTACTGACAGTCAAAGGGGGCAGAAAGAACCCGGTCCATTTGAAAGTGAACTCTTGTCCAACCTTTCATTTCATCTCTGGGGAGACAATGTCTAGCTGGGAAGCCACATCCTTGGGTTACAGAAGTCTGCGTCTCTGATTCCCAGCCTAGCGCTCCCTGCCCCTTGGGGTCCTAAATGGGAGGTGGGAGCCGGCATCACCCAGGATCTCTCCCGGCTTGCTTTGCTGGCTCATGGCTTCTCTTTCTGGAAACACGTTTTTCTCTTTTATTTGGAGCCTCTGATCTTGCACTGGCCTCACCTGAGTTTTCTGGTTTTTATCTTAATCATAAGTTTCTGCTGTACGGTATCAACCAGGTTGTGTTTTCACCAGTGAGTAAAGAGTGTTTTTATCCCTTTATCCTCCCCAAGGGAATTGATGACAATGGTTCCCCAAACCTACAGATCCCAAGGTGGCTGGCCTCCAGGTCAATGAGAAGGAAAGAAGTTTGGGGGAGGGTCAGGAAAGGCCACCAGAACAGAATTTGGGGGGGAGGGCAGGGGTTAAGGGACAATTGTTCTATTGCCAGGGGGTGGGCGTGTGGGCCTGCTGGAAGAACTTGTCAAAGGCTCATCATCAACTCATGTGTTGTAGATGGTTCCCCCTGAGGCTTCACTGGTGGCTCAGCTGGTAAATAATCTACCACCATGCAGGAGACGCGGGTTCAATCCCTGGGTTGAGAAGATCCCCTAGAGAAGGAAATGACAACTTGCTCCGGTATGCTTGCCTAGAAAATCCCATGAAGGAGCCTGGCAGGCTAGAGTCCATAGGGGCGCAAAGACTTGTATATGACTGAGCATACACCCCCGAGGGAGTATCCCTGAGACCATGTCTGTCCCAGAGCCAGGTTCCTGCTCTTGGATTGGGCCTCTCTCCCTAGATGTTATCAGGCCAGGGGCATGGGATTTCTCCCACTCTGCTCCATCCCTTCCTCCAGGCTCACCCTCCTGGAGCAGCCAGCTCTGTATAGAAGCCTAGCCCTTTCCAAGAAGAGGCCCTTGCTCCATTCTGAAAGCTGTAAGCTGTGGGTGTTTTAGCCATGACCACATCAGCCGCTGACTTCATCAACCAGACTCCATTCCATGGGCACCCCCGACAGTTGTTAAAGCCCAATGTCTAATCTGTCCTGGTTCAAATGATAGCTCTTCCCTCTGTTATCTTTTGCCAAGAAAACTTTGGATTATAAATCTCCTTTACTGGGGCTTGTAAAATGAATTGGGATATGTTCATGGAGGAAAATACTCTGTAGTTGCTAAAAAGAAGGGGGCAGATTTCTGTAAAGGAACGACATCCACAATATTATTTTTGATTCTTTTCTTTGATAAATGAAAAAAGCCAGCTGTAGAAGAGCAGGGATTGTTAGATCCCATTTTTTTTTAATATAATGAGTATTTGTAGAAGGAAAGCCATGGACTACATTGCTGGCAAAAGTGATTTTGGGGGCTTGGGAACTTGTAATTTTTACTTCATGTATCTGTTCTCTTCTTCTCTCTCTCTGTTTCAATAGATTCTATTGAGCATAAATAGTTTTTAAATTAAAAAGATCTCAGTCCGAGATGGCTGGAGTTCATGGTAAACCCCCTTCCACCCCTTTTTGGGTGGCAACATCACAAGGGTACAGATTGAGGAGACCTGTCTTTTCTCTTAGCCAGGGGTTTTAAGTCTTTTTTTGTGTGCCATGGACCTTTTTGACAGCCTGATGAAGAAAGAGATTTCCCTTCTTAGAACAATGCTTTAAATATCTAAAATCAGATAGAACTATAAAGGAAGTCAAATATACTGAGACATAGTTATTAAAAATGTTCAGATTTGGGATATCATAATATATGTGCTCCTTCATACACTAAAATACAAGATCTAGCTGCAGGTTTCATAACCACTATAACTCAGAATTAGCCAGAGAATACATGATATTTTGAGAAATCTGTAACCCTTGACTGTTACATGCAAGTATCTATAACTGCCATCAGTGACAGAGTCAGATATGCTAATACTACTCTGGCCTGAAGTTTTCCTTCACAAGTGAAGAAAATACAAAATTATTGTTCTGAAGTGAAGTGAAGTCATTCAGTCGTGTTCGACTCTTTGTGACCCCATGGACTGTAGCCTACCAGGCTCCTCTGTCCATGGGATTTTCCAGGCAATAGTACTGGAGTGGATTGCCATTTCCTTCTCTAGGGGATCTTCCTGACCCAGGGATCGAACCCAGGTCTCCCACATGGTAGACAGACGCTTTACTGTCTGAGCCACCAAGGAAGTCCAAATTATTGTTAGGAGTGCTAAAAATGAAGATGTAAAATAAAATGTTTTCCCATCCCATATCACAGACCCCATTTGAGTTTCCCAGGCTGAGAACACCTGCTCTTAATTGGCTGTGAGACGCTGAATCATATTATTCCCTCTCAGAGTCTCAGTCTCTCTATCTGGGAAATGAGGACTTAGTTATGGCCGGTGTGTGTTGTCTACATGGCACCTGTAATTGATTGATAGTGACTTGGTGAGGCACGTGGGAAATGCTATTAGGAACGCCTCTGAGATCAATTGGAAAGAAGGCTGGGAGTACTCGGTGATGTCTGCCATGGGCACTAGATGGGAGAAGGGGAAAAGCATGCTTGCACAGATTCCCATCCCTGGGCCTGAAGAGTCTATGGTCTCTTCCAGCTCTGATACTCTATACTCAGTCTGAAATGAATATTCTCTTCCGACTCTAAACAGTATCTCCTGTCCAAGAACACTAACAACATCAACGATTGTTATTAATAGTCCTTCCTGAGGATTTTGTGTGTGTGTGTGGGGGGGGCATGGTCTCCGCATGTCTACCCCCCCCAGCCCAGATCACATCTTCTGATAGACTTTCCATGAAATGAAATTGTAAGCATTACCTCAAATTTCAGTGATAGAATGGTTACTGGGAACAGATTGTCTAGAAAGAAAACAAGAATTAGTAAACACTGTCTTACAAATGAGCCATCTGGAGATTTATTTACATAAGAAAAGAGGGAATACTTGGTATTTTCATGCTGGGGTTTGTTTCTTCTACAAGTAGCCACAGGGGTGTATTTGTCATGAACACACTTTGAGCTTTTTAGCAGAGATTGCTGAAGGCATGAAAAAGCAATGCTCATTTGGTTGGTTATTTGGAGAATGGGAAGGAGAAGAGAGACAGTGGGAAAGCCACCAAAAAACCCGCCACAAAAACCCCATGCTTTTTGAATGAAATTTGGTATATGGGATTTCAAAATGCTTTTAATGCATTCACACCCTAGTTTTAAAATTACGTATTATCACCAAAGTGTCAAATAAGAATGATTTTCCTGTAACAGGGTCAAATTTGGAGGCATTGAACAATCCTGCCAATGCAGAAGGAATGAAGAATAATGCTAGGGGATCAAAACCTTGACACAGTCTGAATCAGTGTGAAGAGTGATCTTAGACCGCAGAGATACCCCTGGGTGTCAGCCTAGCTTTTCAGAACTACTTAACCCCCTCCTCTAGCTTGTCTATTTACCACTGTTCCTCAGGAATCACACACTGAAATAGTCCTCTCTTCCTAGGAGACCAGGTCTGGGCTCCCTAAGTGGTTCAGTGGTAAAGAATCTGCCTGCACTGCAAGAGATGCAGGAGACTCGGGTTTTATCCTTGGGTCGGGAAGATTCCCTGGAAGAGGAAATGGCAACCCACTCCAGTATTCTTCTGTGGTTAGAGGAGCCTGGTAGCTAAAGTCCACGGGATTGCAAACGAGACAGACAAGACAGAAGGGGCTGAGCCTGCATACCTAGGAGACCAGCCTCAGAACCTCTCCTCTCATTCACCCAGGAGTGTTCATCCTTGCAGGGTGGACAACACAGAGCAGACAAGGGATGGGTGGGGAGGAGCCCATGGGTGAGGCACTTCTAAGCCCTCAATACCCCGGTTGGATGACACCAAAGAGAATGGGGTTGCATTTCACGCTACACCTGCAAAGTGACAGTCTTGGTAAAAATAGCCCACTGTGTCTGAACAAGCACTGTTTGGCCAATAAAATACAAGTTAATAAGACAACAGTTGGACTGACTTTATAGAAAGATAGCTTTCTGCTTCTGGACTGGGCTAGGCTGCTTACATGTTTGCTCTGGAAATTGTATAGCTCAGGGCAGCAGCTCTTTAGAGGGGCAAGAAGAGGCAAGATTGAAGGGGCTGAGCAGGTCTGTCACTGCCCTGGGGCTTCTGGAGTCAGAAACAGATGCAAGGAGGATGGGAAGTGAAGCTTGAAGAGTGAACACAGCTGGAAGGCACCCAGCAATTCAGAGCCATCCGCAAGGAAGATAATTACCTGCTGACAGGTTTCTGATATGTACCTGAATGGGTGTGCTTGTGTGTATGTGTGTCTTTTCAGGCAACTCAGGGGCATATTCTATCCTCCATACCTGGGCAAGAGGGGGAAGGGCTCATAAATATAAAGACTCAGAACCCCTAAGCATTATATTGTGAAAAAATCTGCACTTAAGCTTGAAAACGTGGAAGATGTAAGGAAAAACAAAATTTGAAATATGGGAGGATTCTGAGAGAGGAAAAGCCAGAGCGGTGCTTTGGGTCAGTGTCTGGCCTGGAGATGTTTCAGAAATGGTTATGAAGGAGTATATGATGAACTGACCACCTTGATTGAAGGGAATTATAAGACCAAAAAAAAAAAAAAAAACAGTCAGTATGGCACACACTCGGCCTGGCTCTGGGGTCTGGACACTTCATGGCCCATCTGCTGTAGATACTCTTTGTGGATCCATTGTCCAGAAGAGCATCCAGAGGCTGAGAGAGGGTAAGTGAGTTACTCAAGGGTATACAACCAGCAAGAGGGAGGGTAAGGATTTAAAGCTACATAACCTGACCCCTGGGTTTCCCTGATGGCTCAGCGGGTAAAGAATCCACCTGCAATGCAGGAGACACATTTGATTGCTGGGTCAGGACGATCCCTTGGAGGGAGGGCATGATCCCTTAGAGAGGGATTACCCACTCTGGTGTTCTTGCTGGGAAAATCACATGGTCAGAGGAACCTGGCAGACTATAGTCCATGGGGTTGCAGAGTCCGAGACGACTGAAGCAACCACAAACTCAGCCTGACCGCCAAACCTGCCTTCTTAGCTGTTACTTCAGCAAAGGTGAACTTGACCTTCTGAAAGTGACAAATGGGAGCCAAGTGAAGTGGGAGGAGCACTGGAGTAGGAGAAGACTCCAGCTTGTGACCCTAAGACTTCAAAATGTTGGGCAAAGTCAACATTATTTTGGTATGCTCTTCCTGAAGGATATCATTATTTTGGTATCCTCATTATCACTGTTATGATTTATCACCACCAATATGTGGAATAGGATGATACAGGTGAGCATATCGGATTTTGTTCTTCAGACTCTAAAGGGATGTTTATGGGGCTCTGAAAGTGATGCCAGACCATAGTGAAATTGGATAGTTTTCCAGTTCAGTGATTCCAAATGTGGAAGAGCTACTCATGATATCTAAAAGTTATGCAGATTCTCACAGATTGTACTTGTATATTGAGTATCCAATGTTGATGAAATGCACGCTATCAAAAACTACTGTAAATTTAGAAGTGCCTATAAATGACTTTATTTGTTATTGTTATGACACCACCTACACATATTTGAAAGCAGTCATGTATGCATGGAAGAGACAAAAAGATTGCTTAGAACACAGACCAGGCTTCCTGAGCAAGGGTGTTTAGGACGATATGTTTCTATCCTAAAATGAGAAAGGAATGGGTCCTTTCAAGTAGCACAAAGTAGCGTTCTTGTCTTTAGCACCAAATGGACCTCTTGACTTTCTGTACCGTCCAACATGATACTGTGCATCCTGAATGATTTGTTCAAGAATGAAAGTTGATTTTGAGGAAGCAGTGGTCTAATTTGACCATTAAGGATGTCAGGCTGAGTCTGACTCATAGATGAAGTAAAGGGTGTGACTTGTTCCATCAAAGTCATTCCAGAAGGCTTGATCTCCGAGTCAGGTAAGGGAGGCCATACGTTTAGGACCCATTGTCCACTTCCGGTTCCTGTTGCTGAGAGCCTCTGCTGATTCCTTGGTGATAGCCACTGGGAAGTGCGACCTATGGGAAAATGAAGCCTGCAGCTTTGCTGATAGAATCTGTAGATGTTCTCCCTTGACCTCCGGTTTCCAACAGCAGAACTGGCTCTCTATAATTCATCCTTGCTTTTTCAGTCCTGATGCCAGAAGCAGCACATTCCACAGGCACTTGGTAGAGTTTTATCCTGTTGTCCCTTCCAGGGACTGACAGTGGAACTCATTGCTGATGGAAAGGAAACGTAATGCAATACCGATATTATGCTACTTTTCCATGGAAACCCAGAAGGAAGAATCATGCTTGTTATCCATTCATCTTTTTCCCTTTCTGAAGTTTTCACAATTTAACCAGCCAGAACAAATCTGTGTCATCATTTTCGAACTTATGGTACAGGAATTTTCCTAACATCCCTGGCATTTTCAACTTGAGTGCCAAATAGACTGCTTTTTCCTTAGAAATGAATGATCTCTTCAATTTGCAGATACGGAGACAGGAGTCATTATGTCTTCCTCTGTCTTGACACATAAATACCCACCCAAAGAGGATGGAGGTGTTAGTGGTTTCCTCTCACTTTTGCTATTATACAAACTTGCATGAGATTGCATTGTGAGTGGCAATTCTGTCTTCCGTTGCAAGGACAATATTATGCATTTTGCTAAGCTTTTGGAGAGAACACAAGTGGTGAGGATTCAACAGTTATTATGAGGGGATCTAGTGGGCTTACAGTTCCAACTTGTTTAGGGCTCAACTTCTGGAAGACAGCCTACAAAAATAGCAATTTACAGGAAGAGAAAAAAAAAGCGGGTCCTGAGGCATTGGGTCGGGGCAGACATTAGTTCTATTTAGGGCTTAAACCAGCCCACAGTTAATTGTAGGTCTCTTGCATTAGCTTGTAGGAGCAGTAAAAGCATGTAATTCAAGCTAATCTGATGGGCAAATGAACTGGGTACTTGGTGCCAAGTGAGACCGTGAAACAAAAGGACACATGTGTTTTCAGGAAAAAAAAAAAAACACATGCAACATAGTTTCAACTGTTGCACACGTGAAAATCTGGAGAATTCTTCGGAAGTTTTGTCATTTTAGGAAAGGACCTTGAGGGTATAGTGGATGTATTTCTGAAGCCCAGAGCTCTCAGTTACCTGGGCAGTGAAGCCTGTGGCCTGGAATAATGGGGAGGGGGACAAGCTTTCAGAGAAGGTTTCTTTCAACTGATTGTCAAAGCTTTCTTTAGAAAGCTCCCCTGTCTGGTGGGTCTTTGCATTCGTTTTCCCTGACTGTGCACTAGAATCAGCCCAGGTCCCATCCTTGAAAATTCTGATTTACTTGGTCTGGAGTGGGACTCAAGGACCGTTTCTTTCTAAAAGTCACCCTGGAGGAGTGTGATGTGATGATAGGGGTTAGAATTCAAAATATTTGTGTGTGTGTGAGTGCTCAGTTGTGTCCAACTCTTCGCTACATCATGGACTGTAACACACCAGGCTCCTCTGTCCATGCGATAACCCAGGCAAGAATACTGGAGAGGGTTACCATGCCTTCCTTCAGGGGATCTTCCCGACCCAGGGATTAAAGCTGCCTCTCCTGCACTGGCAGGTGGATTCTTCACCACTGCGCCACCTGGGAAGCCTCAGAACTGCTGATCTAGTGGCAGGTAGGGCTGAAGGAAGGTGAGCTGGTGGCTGAGGTTAGAGGCTTTCTGTTTAGCTCCTGCAAGGGAAGTGAGAAACAGCCCACGTGAGGTTATAAATGAGTATTTGACACTGCGATGACGCCATCTTGTTGTCCAAGTTGTGGGATTAGTGTTACTGGGGAATTACGGCACAGGTGATTTTTCTAGTGTCATTTGTCCAGAGACTGACTTCTTTAAGCAGAGATGTAACGCGACCCTGGATGAGACCGGTTCTAATGTGCTGCCTGCCAGAGCAAGTCCTCCCAGAACGTGGCCCTGACCTTCTTCCTTTGATCCTGAGCCTGAAGCTAGGCTTTAGTACATCCTTTCCCTGGCAGGGCTACCCTCCTGGGGTCCAGGATGTGAATATCTGTTGGTGAGGTGCCCTTAGGAGAGTGAAACAAACCGGCAGTTTAATCACTTAAGTCAGAAATTATCCCTTTCAGCAAACATGTGTCAAGCCAGTAGTTGAGAAAAAAAAAGTTAAAACAGTAGTCAGTTTGCTTTGAATACATTGTGCTAATTTAAACCAATTATATAAAAGTTTGTGTTAAAATCAGGCACTTGGTTTTTACCATTGAAAGAAAAATTTAGAACGCAAAAAAATTTCATACCAAAAATGCATAATTTGGACTGAACTCCAGGATTAGAATTCTCAAAGACTGGAGGCAGAAAGTTAAATAGTAACTCAAACATAAGCTATTAAATGGCTTGAAAATGAGATTTTGAAAAACATACTACTGATTAATAGGGTTCATCAGAAAGGACACTAAAAAGAAAAAGCAGTCTTGTCTGTTACAGACTAAATATTAACTCCACATTAGGGAAACAATGGATATATTGTTTTTATACTCTAGGTGTTTATATATATACTCCAGAGTATAAAACAATGGCTATATTGTTCTATACTCTAGAGGTTATAAGTGGAAATTGAAGTAATTATTGTGACTTCATATTGGGTTAGCAAGTCAACATAAATTGCAAGCATAAAATTGTGGTCTCACTGGAGGGTATAACAAGCAACATCATTTGTGTCCTCAGGTGTGCAGGTAAGATTTTCTTAGATCAGGTAAACCAAGAATGGGAAGTGGATGGCATAAATGACTTCTTCACAAACATTTAAAACAGGAACAAAACATTCACATCCCATAGATAGGAGCTGATGAGTGGGTAATTTTGATGATGGGATTTGCTAGCATTTTAATGTACAAGAATTTCCCAGAAGGATCTGAACAACAGACCTGAAAAGGCTCAGTTTCAGGGTCCAAGATTAGTTTACTTCTCGCTTCATTATCCCATCACTATCCTTTCAAGGATATTTATTTAATAAAATATCTTTGAAGCACATACTCTGTGCCAGGTGACTCTACAAGGAACATTTATGGATGTGAGATTCTAAGTTAGCATTCTCCATAGGATGTATGTCTATCTGTCTCCATATCTATTGTTATCATCAAGTATACTTATGTATATAACACTATATATATATGTATGAGAGACTTTAAAGAATTGACTCTTGCAGTTGTGGAGATTAGCAAGTCCAAAACATTCAGGGTAGGTCAGTAGGTTGGAAACCAAGGAAAGACCTGATGTTGTAGCTCAAGTTTGAAGGTCATCTGCTGGCAGAATTTCCTTTTCCTTCAGGATATCAATCTTTCTTCTGTTAAGACCTTCGACTGATTGGATGAGGTTCACCCGCCTTATGGAGGGTAATCTGTTTTATTCAGTCTACTGGTTTCAGTATTGGGTGTTTGTTGTGCTTAGTCACTCAGTTATGTCTGACTCTTTGTGACCCTTTGAACTATAGCCCACCAGACTCCTCTGTCCATGGGCGTTTTTAGGCAAGAATACTGGAGTGGATTGCCGTTTTCCTCATCCAGGGGATCTTCCTGACCCAGGGATCAAACTTGCATCTCCTGTGTCTCTTGCATTGCAGGCAGATTCCTTACCTGCTGAACCATCAGGGAAGCCTGGTTTCAATGTCAATGTCGTCTAAAAAAATACCTTCACAGAAATGTCTAGAATAACGTTTGACCGAATATCTGGGTACCCTGATCTAGACAAGTTGACATATCAGATTAACCGTCACAGATGGACTCCTTGTGTGTAGATGAAAGAATCACGATTCTGAGTGGTGGGCTCCTAGGTCTATCTCCTGAGTTCTTGCTTACCCCCTCTCTGTTGTCATTCCCAGGGAATATTTGATGATGCTCCCTGAGGTCCTGTCAGCTTGCTGGATGGATGTTACAAAATGAGGTTCAGTAGGCAAGGAAAGGGGCTGATGTATCTCACACACAATTACCACCCAAGAGATAGAATGGAAATCTAATGAGAAACTTAGCTGTGCATGTATGGAGTTCAGAAAGCAGGAGGAATCTCTTCTGTTACTTCTTTCCCATAAAATTTTCCTCATCACTAAGTTTATAATGCAAACACATTTTGACTGCCAGCTGAAACACTGTGTTTCCTTCCCCTGCTTCTTGAGTCTGGTGGACATTGAAGTTGTTGTTATTTAGTTGCTAAGTTGTGTCCAACTCTTTGTAACTCCATGGACTGTAGTCCACCAGGCTCCTCTGTCTTTGAGATTTCCCAGGCAAGAACACTGGAGTGGGCTTTTTGCTATTTCCTTTGCCACTGGTGGCCATTATTTTACCATAAATAGGACAAGTAAAAGTGTAGCTGGAGGTGCAAGTTGATTAACGAAATTGTTTACCATAATATTTGTATGATGGACTTAATGTTTCTCATCTTTTTTTATATGATAACATTTCAGCAATTTGGGAACATGGGGAAAAAAAATAAATAGGCCCACCATAACAGTATAATGATTTGTATTTTTGTGTGTTCCGTTTTAGTCCTGTTTTGGATACATACATTTGCTTGCATGATTATTATAGAGTCCATATATTTTTATCCTTTCCCCATTAACATTTGATCATATGTGCATTTCCATGTCTTTTGTAGTTAGTCTTTTTGGAGCCATAACATTACATCAAAGTGATGTAGAATAATTTAATTAACCAACCCTTATTGTTGCTTATTGAAGTTGCCTCAAGTCTTTTCCTGTTACAAATCATATTGCTATGGTTTGCTTTTATTTTCTTTAGGATAAATTCCTAAAAACAAGATCCTGAGCCAAAGGACATGAACAGTTTATAGCACTTAATGTGCACTGCTTTTGTTTGATTTAATTGGACTGTGTGCATTTTTCTAGACTTTTGTCTTGTTGTTGTTTGTTTCTTCCCTGTTTCTTTGGCAATGACCATACGTTACCACCTCTGGTTTCCACCAATGACCTCTGTAGCCAAGGCGACATGCAGATGGCCATCCCAACTTCCTGATTCCTTCAGTCATATCTTTCTGACAAAAATAGCCTTTGAGGCTAAAAATGTCCATACCTTGTCCTAGCTCAAAAGAGATTTATAGCTTGGAAAATCTGAGCACGGTCTCTGCAGCCATTTTTCAACTGAGAGTGGAAAAAAAACTACATTTCACACTTAAAAGTAATTTGGGATTTATTTTTGGTTCTTTGATAATTCAAGGAGTCTTGGAAATGCTTCACGTCTCACTGCTTCTAATATAATTGAAGACGAGCCCCAGGTTGAGAAGTTTAAGGAGCAGTAGTTAGGATTTGGAGCAAACATTTTACAAGAGAGAAGTTAATGGTGCTACTATTTCTGTAAAAAGAGTTTACTTTTTGTTGCAGTCTTTGGAGCTTCATGTTAAACATCAGTGTTAGTTCTACTTTCTTTGGTGTAGGTCTCATTTTAGTATCCCCTGGAGGAGGAAATGGCAACCCCACTCTGGTATTCTTGCCTGAAAAATTCCATGGACAGAGGAGCCTGGCAGGCTGCAGTCCACAGGGTTGCAAAGAGTTGGACTCAACCAAGTGATTAAGTGCTCATACATCTTGGTACGAGGAAATAATGTGTTTAAAGCAGTCAATTTGAAAATTGGTGTTAGGCATGGCATGAAACTTAAGTACAAGGAATGAATTACTTGTATTGTGGGAAAACTATTTATACTTAAATCCACATCTTTTTTTCACATCTCATATAAATGGAATCGTATACGAGGTGGCCTTTTGTGACTGGCTTTTTTCATTTAGCTTAGTGTTTCTGAGACTCACCCATGTTGTAACATGTATCATCGGTCTTTTTTCCTTTTGGTAGATAAATAGTACTCCATTATATAGATAAGCCACATTTTATTTATCTACCCATCAGCTGATGGACTGCTTTTGCTTTTTGACTATAATAAATCATGATGCTATAAATACTCATGTTTTTGGGTGAATATATGCTTTCATTTTTCTTGGATACATGCCTAGAGGTGGAATTGCTGAGTCCAATGGTCCATGTTATCTTTTTAAGAAGCTGCCCATTTGCTTTTTTTAAATTAATTTTTATTTTTTAGTTTGTTTTGCTTTACAATACTGTATTCATTTTGCTATACATTGACATGAATCAGCCACGAGTGTACATGAGCTCCCAGTCCCGACCCCCACCTCCTGCCCCACACCATCTCTCTGGATTATCCCCGTGCATCAGTCCCAAGCATCCTGCATCCTGCATCGAACCAAATCGGTGATTCGTTTCACTTATGATATCATACATGTTACACTGCCACTCTTCCAAATCACCCCACCCTCTCCCTCTCCCACAGAGTCCAAAAGGCTGTTCTATGTATCTGTGTCTCTTTTGTTGTCTTGCGTACAGGTTTATCATTACCATCTTTCCAAATTCCATATATATGTGTAAGTATACTGTATTGGTGTTTTTCTTTCTGGGTTACTTCACTCTGTATAATCGGCTCCAGCTTCATCCACCTCATTAGAATTGATTCAAATGTATTCTTTTTAATGGCTGAGTAATACTCCATTGTGTATATGTACCACAGCTTTCTTATCCATTCATCTGCTGAAGGACATCTAGGTTGCTTCCATGTCCTGGCTATTATAAACAGTGCTGCAGTGAACACTGGGGTACACGTGTCTCTTTCAATTCTGGTTTCCTTGGTGTGTATGCCCAGCAGTGGGATTGCTGGGTCATAAGGCAGTTCTATTTGCAATTTTTTAAGGAATCTCCACACTGTCCTCCATAGTGGCTGTACTAATTTGCATTCCCACCAACAGTGTAAGAGGGTTCCCTTTTCTCCACACCCTCTCCAGCATTTTTGATTCAAATGTATTCTTTTTAATAGCTGAGTAATACTCCATTGTGTATATGTACCACAGCTTTCTTATCCATTCATCTGCTGAAGGACATCTAGGTTGCTTCCATGTCCTGGCTATTATAAACAGTGCTGCAGTGAACACTGGGGTACACGTGTCTCTTTCAATTCTGGTTTCCTTGGTGTGTATGCCCAGCAGTGGGATTGCTGGGTCATAAGGCAGTTCTATTTGCAATTTTTTAAGGAATCTCCACACTGTCCTCCATAGTGGCTGTACTAATTTGCATTCCCACCAACAGTGTAAGAGGGTTCCCTTTTCTCCACACCCTCTCCAGCATTTTGCCCATTTGCTTTTAAGAAACTGCCCAATATATAAAGCTGGACGAGGTAATGGGTAGGCCTGTTACTGTCAGCTTGGGTGAAGGGAATGATCCAGGTTGAGGGTAAGAAAGCAAAGTGGTAGAAGAATGCCTGAGACCAAGGAAATTTTAATGAGGCTGATTTTCCATAATAACTGTCCATTCAGAACAACCTTCTTCTTCTGCTGCTGCTGCTAAGTCACTTCAGTCGTGTCCGACTCTGTGTGACCCCATAGATGGCAGCCCACCAGGCTCCACCGTCCCTGGGATTTTCCAGGCAAGAACACTGGAGTGGGTTGCCATTGCCTTCCCGAACAACCTTCTATTCCATTTCTAAGCGTATTTATATGTGTAATAGTGAAGTTGTAGGATACTAATGATCTGGAAGAGTTGATTTGATCCATGTATAAAGCTTCCTATGTCTAATTTTAAATGTCTAATTCCCTGGTGACTCAGACAGTAAAGAGTCTGCATGCAATGTGGAAGGCCTGGTTCAATCCCTGGATAAGGAAGATCCCCTGGAGAAGGAAATGGCTCCAGTGTTCTTGCTTGGCAAATCCCATGGACGGAGAAGCGTGGTGGGCTATTGTTCAGAGAGTCACAAAGAGTTGGACACGACTGAACAACTTCACTTTCAATTTACTTTTTAGGAATTGAAAAACAAATACCACTCCCAGCCACTCCCCAAGTTTTTCTCAATGAATATCCTGTCTGGGCCTTCTACTAAAAACAGTCTCTGTGCTTTCCTTCAGTTAATACACTAATGTGATTCCTTGACACATAACGAGGGAAACCAACAGTTCACCAAATGTTTGAACTCTCCCTGAATTCTGCTGTGTTTGTGACGGTAACAGTAAAATTGGTTTATTTTACACAAAATCCCTTTAACAACACGGGAGACAGTGTTTGGGAAATGTTTCTGAAATGGCCATTCTATAAGTTTAAGAAGATATATTCTAAGTATGTTAATGTTACTTCTCTCAGATGCTTCATTTTTCACTTATAAGTATCTGAGTATGAATACCTTAGGAATTTGATATTAACCTCAGCATTAAACCCAGGATGGTTAATTCACATGAATGTCTGGCCATGAAGATCCCTTTTCCTCTTCTTTAGTAGAAAGATGATATTTGTGTAATTATATCCCTAGGTGGCATTAACGACAGAATTGAAGGTTTGGCTTCCTTCTGGCAAACAAACCTTGGTTTTTGATTTGACGCCCGTACCGCTTGCTTGTATAATCACACTACATGTGAAGGGTGGAAATTAGGGTGTAGGGTTGCTGATTTATATTCCACAAACTGAGTTTTCCTGTGCCAACCCAGAAAAATCTTACCATTGCTGAAGTATTCCGTTTTCTTGTGGCTTCTCCAGGCTCTGTAAGTGATCCAGGAGGCAAATTTTGGTACATTTCAGCACAAGGTCTAATTATGGATGTAATGA
This sequence comes from Aepyceros melampus, assembly GCA_006408695.1. Taxonomy (NCBI): domain Eukaryota; kingdom Metazoa; phylum Chordata; class Mammalia; order Artiodactyla; family Bovidae; genus Aepyceros; species Aepyceros melampus. Next base: position 160,163 of record SJXQ01001467.1, read on the forward strand.
TTGGTGAATATTTAAAGCAAAAACCTAAATACTAAACCCGGACCTTCTTGGTTTTAGATGAAAAGGTCAGTAACCCAGTGTCAACAGTTTGAGACAGCTTGGGTTATAACTCGAAGAAATAATCAAAGTCAGCAAGAAAAAACAAATCCAGACCATTCTGTTGCTTGTAAGTGAAGGAATTCAGTTGTCTTACGTGTTGTAACTGACACGATTTGACATGCTTCTTCTTTTTTTTTTTTTTAAGTCTTTGGGTTTTGAATAATTGCTTCTTACCGAAAGCCTATATTTTCTGTACTCTGTGGTTGCCAAGCTGTACTCGACTTTTAAGAGAGAGTCAAAGGAACGTTCCTTGTGAGAAATTGCTGCTTTGTGGAGTACAAATGAGAGGTTTCATGATCTTTGAAGCTAGGAAGGCCAAATCTAGCTTAGAAACCCCATCGCCAGGCTGCATTTCATATTCTTCATGGCTGTACTAAACTGAACTGTCCTTTTGTTGGAAGTGGGGGAAAAAAAGATGCGGTGGAGAACTGGGGTTTAGATAAGTGATTCTTCTCATCTGGCTCTGAAAGCAGAAAGTTCTTCATGACCATTGCAGCCTAGAAGTCAGAATGTCAAAGTGTTCTCACTCTAGACCAGTGCTTCTCAACTAGGGAAGATTATGTCCCCTAGGGGCCAGAAGGCAATGTCTGGAGAGATTCTTGGTTGTCATAACTGCAGGGGAGTGTGCTTCTGGCATTTAGTGGCTAGAGACTGAAGGAAATGAAAGTGTTAGTCTCTCAGTCAGGTCTGACTCTTTGCGATCCCCTGGACTGTAGCCCATCACAGGATTCTCCATCCTTGAGATTTTCCAGGCAAGAATACTGGAGTGGGTTGCCGTTTCCTTCTCCAGGGGATCTTCTCGACCCAGGGATTGAACCTGGATCTCCTTCATTGCACGTGGATTCTTTACCATCTGAGCTCCCAGGGAAGCCCCAGCTCGAGACCAGAGATGCTGTTAAACATCCCACATAGCATAGGACAGCCCCCAACAACCAAGGATTGTGCAGGTGGACAGATGCTGACTTGGAGAGATCACTCTTATAGCAGGTGTGAAGTTTCTTGTTCTGCTGTTCACAGGAGTGGAGAACAGAAAGTAGATCCAGTGTCTTTTTTCCAATAAAATGTTTGCTTTCATTTGGCACTTTATTTCTTGAGACTGTTCTTAAAGAGAGCGCTAGAATAAGAAATTGGAGCAAGCTCCCCACGTGCAGAAGGGAGTGCTGCAGAGCTGAAGGACACGCGGACTCACAGCTGGTGTCACGTGACTTCAGCCTCCCCCTCCACTGCTCAGTGAGCCATTGGCAAGATGCTACATGCCTGGATTTGTTTATTCTTTTATTTGCAAATGTTTCGTAAAATGCTTTTGCCTCAGGTTAACTCTCTTCTTTGTTGAAAAAAAAAAGTTTGTTTTTCTTTTTTTGGTGAGGAATTATTCTTTAAGCTTTCACCTTTCTTGGATGGAAGCACTTTGACAAACAGATTATAAAGCCATCCAAAGTCACCATAACCTCTAGGCTGTTTCGAACCTTCCTAAGCCGTGTCTGCAGGGAAAGAAAACCTCTTTCGCCAGTTTTCTAGAGTCAAAATGTCCAGGTATTCTGGGGGCCAGTTGTGGTCTGTGAACAACCATGGAACCCAGGTTGGCCTCCTCCCCAGTTTCTGAGCCCTGATCCCACTGTACAAGCATGACTGATTCTTGGGGTTACTCCAGGCAGGAGAAATGTGAATGAAGCACGTTCACACCAACAGGTTCATTTCTCATTGACTTCCCTCCTCTACTTTTATTTTGTTAACTTTTATTAAAAAAATTTTTTTTTGACCATGCCACGTGGCATTCAGGATCTTAGTTCCCCAACCAGGGGTCAAAGCTATGCCCTCTGTGGTGGAAGCACAGAGTATTAACCACTGGAGCTTCAGGAAATTTCCACCTCCTCCACTTTTAAATGAAAGGCTTACAGAGAATGATAAAAGCTAAAAGGTGATTGTCTGCCACAGTTGTTTCAGAAATTGTTGTTGCTGGTTGGTTGAGGGGTTCTGCATCTCCTTAATATTCCTAAATTGAGGGAACTCTACTGAGCCTTGTCTTTATCAGCAAATACATACCATACTACCCATTGCCAACACTATGAAAAATGGGAAAGTGAATTGTGTTTTCTATCATGAACTTTGTTAGGATTATTACCTTACTTAATTTTCAAAGAAAACCTTATGAATGGAGGACTTTTATTATTTTTTGTTTTGCAGACAAGGAAACTGAGGCTTAAGAAATTGAGTAATCTGTTGATGTTTATAGAACTTCTAAGCCTGTTCTAAGTCAGGCAGACAACTTTGTATTTTCTAGATTCTGCTGAGAGTAGGAGTTCAAGGGATGTCCTCTGAGCTGCAGTTTTGTCCACACACCAAGTGAAAGCATATCATTGTTCAATCATTCAGTCATGTCCGACTCTTTGCAACTCCATGGACTGCAGCATGCTAGGCTTCCTTGTCCTTTACTATCTCCCAGAGCTTGCTCAAACTAATGTCCATTGAGTCAGTGAGGACATCCAACTGTCTCACTCTCTGTGGTCGTCTTCTCTTCCTGCCTTCAATCTTCCCACTATCAGAGTCTTTACTAATGAGTTGACTCTTTGCATCAGGCGGCCAAAGTATTGGAGCTTCAGCTTTGGCACCAGTCCTTCCAAAGGGTATTCAGGGTTGATTTCCTATGTATATGTGCATTTAACTTACAATTTCAACTACATATGCTGAGGAAACTAATGATCAAGTCTCAAGGATCTACAGAGGGTTTTAGATGGCCAAGGAGACACTGTCCTTCTCCTTTCTGTCCAGAGATGTGTCTCGGAAGTGAGAACGTTTTGCTCAATGAGTGATTCTGATCCTTAAGGATGATTTTTCGTCTTGGACCCTAAATGCAAACCTTCTACTTTACTGTGCTTCTCAATAAGAGAACTAGGGACTGGACGAAATCCTGGTTGACTACCCTTCTGAAGACATGACCTGTCTGTCTCCAGTAGACACAAGGATGCTTCAGAGCTACGCTGTCTACTACTTTAGTTGTCTCCTGGCCCCTTGAAATGTGGCGGGTCTGAGTGAAGCTGTGCTGTAGGTATAAAGTACACGCTGGACTGTGAGTGCTGTGCTGTGCTTAGTCGCTGAGTCATGTTCTACACTTTGCAACCCTATGGACTGTAGCCCACCAGGCTCCTCTGTCCATGGGGATTCTCCAGGCAACGATACTGGAGTGGGTTTCCTTGCTTCTCCAGGGGATCTTCCCAACCGAGGGGTAGAACCCAGGTCTCCCACATTCCAGGCAGATTCTTTACCATTTGAGACACCAGGGAAATCCAAGAATACTGGAATGCATAGCCTATCCTTCTCCAGGGGAACTTCCCAACCCAGGAATTGAACTGGGGTCTTCTGTGTTGCAGGCAGAGTCTTTACCAGCTAAGCTACCCATGAAGCCCTGTATTGTGAGTACTTAGTACCAAAAAAAAAAAGTAAAATATCTCATTCAGTTCAGTTCAGTTCAGTTGCTCAGTTGTGTCTGACTCTTTGCAATCTCATGAATCACAGCACACCAGCCCTCCTTGTCCACCACCAACTCCCGGAGTTCACTCAAACTCATGTCCATCAAGTCGGTGATGCCATCCAGCCATCTCATCCTCTGTCGTCCCCTTCTCCTCCTGCCCCCAATCCCTCCCAGCATCAGAGTCTTTTCCAATGAGTCAACTCTTCACATGAAGTGGCCAAAGTACTGGAGTTTCAGCTTTAGCATCATTCCTTCCAAAGGACAACCAGGGCTGATCTCCTTTTGAATGAACTGGTTGGATCTCCTTGCAGTCCAAGGGACTCTCAAGAATCTTCTCCAACACCACAGTTCAAAAGCATCAATTCTTTGGTGCTCAGCTTTCTTCACAGTCCAACTCTCACATCCATACATGATATCTCATTAGTATGTTTTAATGTTGATTACATTGTAAAATAATATTTTGGATAAATTATGTTGAATAAAATACATTATGAAAATAAACTTGACCTGTTTCTTTTTACACTTGTAATAAACTGCAAATTTAAAATTACATATGTGACTCCCACTCTATATCTATTGGACAGTGGTGGGCAAGTTAGTGAGTTTTTAAGGAAAATATGACTATATGTGTTAACTTTCTAACCTAACTACCCCAAAATAAAAATTCAATTTTATTATAATTTTCAAAATAACCCCACTGAGCAGGTGTTGTTGCATTTTCATAAATGAAAAATTCAATGTTTTGGTGGGATTAGATTATTAAGGCAAATTCTTACAACTAGCAGTGGTTGTACTGGGAGTTGAATTCTTGTCTGAATTCAGCCCTGATCTCTTTCCCTTATAGTTTGTGAGAAATGAACCTAGAAAAAAAGGGAGGAAATGTGGCCGCCAGCTTCCTGATAGTTTTCTTATTACTGCTGCTTACTTAAATGCAGAAGGGGTCCAGATTCCAGTGAACTGAGGGTTTCAGTTAGTTGGTCTTCAGTTAACCCAGATTTCATGAAAAATTTCAGTTTCTCATTTCTTCGTAAAGTTTAGGGAGCATAAAAGAAATGGTAGCTTTAAAAATGGGCAATTTTCCCGTTTTATTGAGATATTATTGACAAATAACATTACATTAGCTTTAAGTATACAACATAATGATTAGATACATATGTATACTGTGAAATGAGGACCACATTTATTTAATAGTCTCTATCACCTCTGATGTTGCTATTCAGTCATTCAGTCATGTCTGACTCTTTGCAATCCCATGGACTGTAGCACACCAGGCTTCTGTCCTCACTGTCTCCTGGGATTTGCTCAAACTCATGTCCTTTGAGTTGGTGATGCCATCTAACCATCTCATCCTCCCCTTCTCCTCCTGCCTTCAATCTTTCCCAGAATCAGGGTCTTACTTCTAATGAGTCGTCTCTTCATTTTAAGGTGGCCAAAGTATTGGAGTTTCAGCTTCAGCATTAGTCCTTCCAATGCATATTCAGGGTTGGTAATACTTTAGGATTGACTGATTGGATCTCCTTGCTGTCCAAGGGACTATCAAGAGTCTTCTCCAGCACCACAGCTGGAAAGCATCAAATCTTCGGTGCTCAGCCTTCTTTATGATCCAACTCTCACATCTATATGTGACCACTGGAAAAACCATAGCTTTGACTCTGTGGACCTTTGTTGGTAAAGTGATGTCTTTGTTTTTGAAGATGCTGTCGAGGTTTGTCATAGCTTTTCTTTCAAGGAGCAAGCGTCTTTTAATTTTGTGACTGCAGTCACCATCTGCAGTGATTTTGGAACCCAAGAAAGTAAAATCTGTCACTGTCTCCACTTTCCCCCCATTTATTTGCCATGGAATGATGGGACCAGATGCCATGAGCTTGTATCTGCAAATAATCATCCGGTGTACTTTAACCTCCATCAGAGAGGACTCTGTTTCAGGGACTGTGCATCAGTTTCTGTTTTGTTCCTTGGGCATTTGGAAGTAAAGCGGGGTGCTCAGCTGACTTGGTTATTCTCCCACCATACCCTGCTTGGGTGTGTGTCTACATGGCACAAAGGACTGCTGAGATTAGGCAGCTATCACTTTCTATGATATGGACCAAGCAGGGGCCCTTGTTTTTGTTTATTTGTTGTTTTTAATCTCCAGCTAAATGTGAATGGAAACTAGCATTTTCTTCTATCTCATTTTGGAATCTTGATCACCAACTGGAAGATACCCACCCAGCGGCCTGGTTCTGTCAGCTCTGTCAGTTTATTTTATTGTTATCCACTGCTCCAATTAAGAATTGTGTTCTCTACCCAAGTTATCACAGCATGGGGACGGTAGAAGCAAAGCCTTCTCATTCCTTCGGATATGCACATTTTTTGATTCTAGAACCATCAAAATTAAAGACCGGAGAACACGTCTCAGCATGAGTAGCTGAATTCTTAGTGTAATAGGTGAGAGAAGGCCATGGAAGCGGCTGGCGGCAGATGAGGGACCAGATCCCAGGGGAATCTGCTTTCTACACTGTCCGTGTCAGCGCCATTTACAGAACAGGTGGTTCCCAGTTGGCCAACTTACAGCTGGGGCTGGTGTGTGGGCACGATGCCTGTATCTTGGCATCCATGTCTGTGGTGATACAAAGGAAATCATGCTTGTCACACTTGCATATGTTGCTTAGCTACAAGTTTCTAAGGACAGATGCTTGGATAAGAAAGAGTAAGAACAAACTCTGCGTGCATCTCCAGTCTTGCCTGACTTCCTCAGCTCTAGACTGACATTTTCAGCCAATTGAACTTCCTGTCTAAAAGTTTGGTAATGAGGGAAGCACTTAATATGTGCCAGGTATGGCTCTGAATGTTTCATGACCCCATGAAGTGTCTATATCAGTATCCCTATTTTATAGATGGAGAAGTTGAGGCATCAGTTCAGTTCAATCCTCAGTCGTGTCCGATGCTTTGTGACCCCATGGACTGCAGCAAACCAGGCCTTCCTGTCCATCACCAATTCCTGGAGTTTACTCAAACTCATGTCCATTGAGTCAATGATGACATCCAACTATCTCATCCTCTGTCATCCCCTTCTCCTCCTGCCCTCAATCTTTCCCAGCATCAGGGTCTTTTCAAATGAGTCAGTTCTTTGCATCTGGTAGCCAAAGCTTTGGACTTTCAGCTTCAGCATCAGTCCTTTCAAAGAATATTCAGGACTGATTTCCTTAAGGGTGGACTGGTTGGATCTCCTTGCAGTCCAAGGGACTCTCAAGAGTCTTCTCTAATACCACAATTCAAAAGCATCAATTCTTCGGTGCTCAGCTTTCTTTATAGTCCAACTCTCACATCCATACATGACCACTGGAAAAACCACAGCCTTGACTAGATGGACCTTTGTTGGCAAAATAATGTCTCTGCTTTTTAGTATACTGTCTACGTTGGTCATAGCTTTTCTTCCAAGGAGTAAGCGTCTTTTAATTTCATGGCTGCAGTCACCATCTGCAGTGATTTTGGAGCCCCCCAAAATAAAGTCTGTCACTGTTTCCATTGCTTCCCCATCTATTTGCCATGAAGTGATGGGATCAGATGCCATGATCTTCGTTTTCTGAATGCTGAGCTTTAAGCCACCTTTTTCACTCTCCACTTTCACTTTCATCAAGAGGCTCTTACTTCCTCTTCGCTTTTTGCCCTAAGGGATGTTGTCATCTGCATATCTGAGGCTATTGATATTTCTCCTGGTAATCTTGGCAATGGCAACCCACTCCAGTATTCTTGCCTGGAAAATCCCATGGCTGGAGGAGCCTGGTAGGCAGTCCAAGGGGTCGCTAAGAGTTGGATACGACTGAGCAACTTCACTTTCATACATTGGAGCAGGAAATGGCAACCCACTCCAGTGTTCTTGCCTGGCGAATCCCAAGGACGGGGAGCCTGGTGGGCTTCTGTCTATGGGGTCGCACAGAGTTGGACACGACGAAGAGACTTAGCAGCAGCAGCAGCAGCAGCAATCTTGATTCCAGCTTGTGCTTCATCCAGCCCAGCGTTTCTCATGATGTACTCTGCATAGAAGTTAAATAAGCAGGGTGACAATATACAGCCTTGACATACTCCTTTCCTGATTTGGAACCAGTCTGTTGTTCCATGTTTAGTTCTAACTATTGCTTCCTGACCTGCATAGAGATTTCTTAGGAGGCAGGTCAGGTGGTCTGGCATTTCCATCTCTTTAAGAATTTTCCACAGTTTGTTGTGATCCATACAGTCAAAGGCTTTGGCACTGTCAATAGTAGAAGTTGATGTTTTCCTGGAACTCTCTTGCTTTTTTGATGATCCAACGGATGTTGGCAATTTGATCTCTGCTTCCTCTGCCTTTTCTAAAAGCAGCTTGAACGTCTGGAAATTCATGTACTCTTGAAGCCTGGCTTAGAGAATTTTGAGCATTACTTTGCTAGCGTGTGAGATGAGTGCAATTGTGTGGTAGTTTGAGCATTCTTTGGCATTGCCTTTCTTTGGGATTGGAATGAAAATTGACCTAACAAAAGCAGAAGATATTAAGAAGAGGTGACAAGCATACACAGAAGAACTATACAAAAAAGGTCTTCATGACACAGATAATCATGGTGGTGTGATCACTCATCTAGAGCCAGACATCCTGAAATGTGAAGTCAAGTGGGCCTTAGGAAGCATCACTACAAACAAAGCTAGTGGAGGTGATGGAATTCCAGTTGAGCTATTCAAATCCTGAAAGATGATGCTGTGAAAGTGCTGCACTCAATATGCCAGCAAATTTGGAAAACTCAGCGGTGGCCACAGGACTGGAAAAGGTCAGTTTTCATTCCAATCCCAAAGAAAGGCAACGCCAAAGTTGAGGCATAGAGAAATGAAAATTGCCGAAAGTGACAGAGGTAAATATCCAAGCCGGAATTGTGAGTGCAGGCAGAGGCTGGTGTTAAAGTGTTGGTTTTAACCACTATTCTGTGCTACCCAGTCCAAGAAACCCCCAGTGTACTGGGGGAAACTAAACACCTGTCTGTTCCCTCCACTGACTCCATTTCTTTGAGTGATTCCGTCACTGTCCTTGCCAGGGAGACGCTAGGGGCCGAAGTGAAGACTTCCTGCTACCTACACGTACTCGAAATATTGTCAAATCTAGGAGGTTTGCCCCTCAGAGTTTTTCAGTTCTTTCTGTCCCTTCCCTTCACGTCAATGCAGCACTGGTGCTCAGGAGCTGGTTATGGCTTTGGATTTCAGAGTATTAAGGAGGAGGGGCTTACACAGGCATCCAAGCTCTGCCTCTCCCTTCCCTGCTGAGAGATCTTGTCTCCAACCCTGTGAGAGCCTCCTGTCCAACCTGCCAGCCTCCTGTCTCTCTTCACCCCAGTCCCTCCTGTTCTAGGCAAAGAACTGGCTATATGAAGCACACCGCACAGCACTTATGTAAAGGCAGACTGTGGGTCCCACACTTCCATGCAGAAGCAATACTCCTCAGTGAAGCCTTGAGTCTCCATTTTTGACAAGTTCCCAGGGTATTCTGAAAGGCAGCTTGCTTTGGGGATCACTTCCCATTTACTCTCCCATCAGGCATTTCTGTGCTGTTGACACCCTTAATGGCTCTCTCTTGCTGTGTAGTTAACATACCCCTTTGCTTACCTGCCTGGAGCTGCTTCCCTTGTGGCCTGGGCAGTTTTTCCAGTGTCATTTCCAGCTGCTACTCCACTTTGTAGCTTCTACTCCAGCTGCATCGGATCATACACCTGGAGGACTTTGTAGCTTCTACTCCAGCTGCATCGGATCATACACCTGGAGGGATGCGCAACGTGATGGTTAGCAGTTGGAATCGTTCAGACGACAGGGGACCTTTGCCGAGCTTGAGAGCTTCCAAACAGAGACCTCGTGAATGAGTGAGGGAGAGGTCTTCCTGGTCAGGCTAAATGATATCTGGGAACTCTCTAGGACTCACAAAAGCTTGTACTGAGCATAACCCACAAGGCCCAACTCCCAAAGTGGAGGGCAGAATTTGTTTAAATTCCATGACTGCAACATTGGACTGTTACACTCATAGGCTCAGAATCTCCAGGGAACAACATTCCTCTCTGTTAAGCCCTGTTCCTCATCCTTGTAATCTGGACTTGTCTCTGCCCTGGATGTTGGCTGCCCATGATGATCTCCCTGCTTCTGGAGCGTGAGTGAGCTTGGCTCCTGGGTGCTTCCTGCAGCCTGTTCTTCAGTCTTTGCTGCTGTTTAGTCGCTAAGTCGCGCCCGGCTTTTTGGTGACCCCACGGATGTAACCTCCCAGGCTCCTCCATCCATGGGATTTCCCAGGCAAGAATACTGGAGTGGGTTGCCATTTCCTTCTCCAGGGGATCTTCCCAACCCAGGGATCAAACCCATGTCCCCTGCATCGGCAGGCAAGATTCTTTACTGCTGAGCCACCAAGGAAGCCCACGTGTCAGTTACTCTGGTATTTAAGTATAATAATCCATTCAAAAAGATATTATTGTGCCCATTTGACCAGGCAGGAAATTGAGGCTCAAATATTGAGCAATCCCCCTTGAGTCATATTCCTGTTAACCAGCCAAACCAGGATTTGAATCCATGTCAGTCTGACTCTAAATCTCTCACTCTTTACTGAACACTTGGCTACAAAACAAGCTAATCCTGTAAACAATATTGCAAAAAGAATGCTTAATCTGCTAAAGAAAGCAAATGCTTCAGCAGCATAGAAACAAAATTTATTGCTGGCCGATTGATATATTAGTTACAAATCAGATTACGTTGTCCATAAAGCATTTCCTAAAGAAGCTCTATGTGGCAGTGATGTTAGCAAAGTATGAATTATTCTAGTACTTGAGAGTTACTTAACTATTTGTCATTAAAAATAATTACTTATTCAGACTTTCTTCTAACTCAGACTGGCAGTTTCCTGGAAGTAGACTGACTTAGCATTTCCTATCATTTGCTAATTTCTTCCTGCAGCCTGTTCTTCAGTCTTTGCTGCTGTTTAGTCGCTAAGTCGCGCCCGGCTTTTTGGTGACCCCACGGATGTAACCTCCCAGGCTCCTCCATCCATGGGATTTCCCAGGCAAGAATACTGGAGTGGGTTGCCATTTCCTTCTCCAGGGGATCTTCCCAACCCAGGGATCAAACCCATGTCCCCTGCATCGGCAGGCAAGATTCTTTACTGCTGAGCCACCAAGGAAGCCCACGTGTCAGTTACTCTGGTATTTAAGTATAATAATCCATTCAAAAAGATATTATTGTGCCCATTTGACCAGGCAGGAAATTGAGGCTCAAATATTGAGCAATCCCCCTTGAGTCATATTCCTGTTAACCAGCCAAACCAGGATTTGAATCCATGTCAGTCTGACTCTAAATCTCTCACTCTTTACTGAACACTTGGCTACAAAACAAGCTAATCCTGTAAACAATATTGCAAAAAGAATGCTTAATCTGCTAAAGAAAGCAATGCTTCAGCAGCATAGAAACAAAATTTATTGCTGGCCGATTGATATATTAGTTACAAATCAGATTACGTTGTCCATAAAGCATTTCCTAAAGAAGCTCTATGTGGCAGTGATGTTAGCAAAGTATGAATTATTCTAGTACTTGAGAGTTACTTAACTATTTGTCATTAAAAATAATTACTTATTCAGACTTTCTTCTAACTCAGACTGGCAGTTTCCTGGAAGTAGACTGACTTAGCATTTCCTATCATTTGCTAATTCATTGGGCCACAAAAACAATCAGTTTGGCTTGCCAATGTACTTACTTAGTCCTGGCTCTGTTTATCAAATATCCTGATGTCTTTAGCTGCACATCGCCCGCCCCTCCCCCCCCACCTTCCCCACAATCAGAATTAAACCCTGCTCCTTCCAGCTTAATCTCATGCACTAGTTTGCTAAATTTTGTCCCCTAGGTGTCTGGCACAGAGTTATGTGCTCAGTGAGTATTTGCTGAAAGGATGAAGCAATGTACTTCTTTGTTGTGTTAATCAAATTGTTGAACAGGACAGGGCTGAAATGCACTTCCCAGTATGTCTTGGGTCTGCATCGTTAGCTACCCACAGGCTTTGCTGCAGTGACCAATGGCTTCTTGATGGCTAAACCCAACTCTTTTCACCCCACCAACCTTTCTCATTGATTAAGTTCCAGGACAAAGCTGTCCCTTTCTTTTTAAACCACATCACCTTTTTTTGCTGTCTGTCTCCTCTGTTTATCCCATAAATGCTAGTGTTCTTCTCAGCTCCAGTCTTGACCCCCTTCTCTCCCTGGTGTCTGATCCACTCATGTGATTCCTGGGACTACTTCTGGGTGATGACTCCCAAATTCATCTCTCTCCCAAGTTTTGGAAACACAGATCCAATGACTTATTGCATGTCTTCTCCTGATTGGAAAGCCTTGCAAAAAAGAAAAAAAATTTTTTTTCCAAAATCAATTTAGGATTTCTCCCCCTGCCCCAAACTTGAGCCTCTGTATATTTTTTTTTTAGCTTTTTAGCTTGCGGGGTGATATCACTCTTTTCTAATCCAGAAACTTCATATTTTTCCTCTCTGCTCTCCCGTCACCTTCTATTTAGTCACTGAATCCCAGAGGTGTCCCACAAAGCCAGCCTTCATCATCCTGGACTCTGCTTCCATTTCCTTCTTAGTCAAGTTCATCTTCACATAGGCTGCTAGACAAGAGCCTCATGTAACAGCAGAGCCAGCCATCTCAGGCTTTTCCTGACTGTAGGCAGACAGTGGTTGACTCTGGGTGTCCTCCAAACTTGTTAGTGATTGGAAGAGCTACTGCGTCACACAGGCAGACTGACCAGTGAGGAAGGGCTTCCAACTGGCCAGAAACAGCCCAAGACACAGACTCAGGCTGGCATCCCTGGGCTGTCTTCCTTGTGTGTTGTGGTCCTCAGGTCAGCATCCAATAAGCAGGGTGGGCAGAGGGTCCTGGGGATGCTTGCAACCTGCCACATGGAACCTGTTATTGCCGGTTGTGCAAATGCTCTTCCTGGTGTAACATTGTTTTCTCTTTGGTTAAAAGTACTGTATTTGGCCACCTGATGTGAAGAGCTGACTCATTTGAAAAGATCCTAATGTTGGGAAAGATTGAAGGCAGGAAGAGAAGGAGACAACAGAGATGAGATGGTTAGATGGCATCACTGACTCAAAGGATATGAGTTTGGGCAAGCTCTGGGTGTTGATGGTGGACAGGGAAGGCTGGCGTGCTGCGGTTCACAGGGTCGCAAACAGTCGGACACAACTGAGTGACTGAACTGAACTGATCGCCACTGTGTGCGTGTATGTATGTGTGTGTAAGTTAGCATATATCAGTAGGAGAGTATGTGTGCATGTATGACTATGAGTGAGGGTGTGTTTTAATCAGCAAATTCATACTAAGGACTCTCTAACCCGCACGGCCTGGAAGAAAGAGACTAGGTCAAAATAAGATCAGAATTGAATCTATTAGCAAAACCTTGTTCTTTTAAACTGGAACCACTGGAAGCAGATATTCCTCT
>SJXQ01001467.1:173353-190354 GCA_006408695.1 Aepyceros melampus
AGCAGATATTCCTCTGATTAAAAAAAAAAAAAAGCCTGGTTGCCTTGTCTGTAGGATTGAGTGTGATCTTTCGTCCTGGGGTCCAAATCTCTAACACTGGACCTCACCCCCCATCCCCTGCGCCCACACCAACCTGCCCTGCCCCCATTCCACCCCTGCAGCCACAGCTCCTCCTTGGACAAGGAAAGGCTCTTGGGACTCCATGATGTGTACACGTTTCATCCTGCCCTTTGACCTCTCTGCCCTTCTTTCCGGCATCCTTGTTCACCTCCCTGCCAACATCTGCCCTGCTGGGCACTTCCCCTGTTCCTCGTCAGAAATGTAGGATGCCATTTAAATTCAAATTTCAGATAAATGACTAATAACTTCTCAGTATATGCTCCAAATAACTTAGCCAGTGTTTATCTGAAATTTAAAATGAACTCTGTGTCCTGTATTTCCATTTGCTCCATCTGGCTCTCTGACATTTCTTCTCCCTCCATAGAACATCGTGCACAGATCTCCCATAGCTTTTCTTATATTATGATTTGTTATTATTATTATAGAATCAGCAATAGGTATACAGATATTCCCCTCCCTTTTGAACCGCCCTCCCATCTCCCTCCCCATCCCACATCTCTAGGTTGATACAGAGCCCCTGTTTGAGTTTCCTGAGCCATACAGCAAATTCTGTTGGCTGTCTATTTTACATATGGTAATGTAAGTTTCCATGTGACTCTCTCCATGCATCTCAGCCTCTCCTCCCCTCTCCCCATGTCCATCAGTCTATTCTCTATGTCTGTTTCTCCACTGCTGCCCTGTAAGTAAATTCTTCAGTACCGTTTCTCTAGATTCTGTATCAATGCATTAGAATATGATGTTTATCTTTCTCTTTCTGACTTACTTTACTCTGTATAATAGGTTCTAGGTTCATCCACCCCATTAGAACTGACTCAAAGGTATTCCTCTTTATGGCTGAGTAATATTCCATTGTGTATATGTACCACAACTTTATCCATTCATCTGTTGATGGATGCTTCCAAGGTTGCTTCCATGTTCCAGCTATTGTAAGTAGTGCTGCAATGAACAGTGGGATACGTGTGTCTATTTCAGTTTTGGTTTCCTCAGGGTAGATGCCTGGGAGTGGATTGCTGCAATGCAATCTCTATGAAATCACCAATGTTATTATTATTTTTATTAATTAATTTATTTTAGTTTGGATGTGCTGGGTCTTTGTTGCTGCACAGGTTTTTCTCTAGTTGTGCTGAGCTGGGTTACTGGGTTACTGGAGCTGGCTATTCTCCAGTTTTGGTGCTCGGGATTTTCACTGTGGTGGCTTTTCTTGTTGCAGAGCATGGGCTTTAGGATGTCCGGGCTTCAGTAGTTGTGATTTCCAGGCTCTAAAGCACACGCTCAGTAGTTGTGGCACATGGGCTTAGTTGCTCCACCGCATGTGGGATCCTCCCAGACCAGGGATCAAACTCGAGTCTCTTGCATTGGCAAGCGGATTCTGCCCTACTGAGCCACCAGGGAAGCCCATGATGATTTATTACTTTGCCAACTGTTGTCCCTTGCAGTTGTTCTATTGCTAAGTTGTCTCCGACTCTTTGCGACCCCATGGACTGCAGCACGTCAAGCTTCCCTGTCCTTCACTATCTTCCTGAGTTTGCTCAAACTCATGTCCATTGAGTTGGTGATGCCATCCAACCATCTCATCCTCTGTCACCCCCTTCTTCTCCTGCCCTTAATCTTTCCCAGCATCAGGGTCTTTTCCAGTGAGTTGGCTCTTCACATCAGGTGGCTAAAGTATTGGAGCTTCAGCTTCAGCATCAGTCCTCCCAATGCATATTCAGGGTTGATTTCCTTTAGGATTGACTGATTTGATTTCCTTGCAGTCCAAGGGACCCTCAGGAGTCTTCTCCAGCATCCCAATTTGAAAGCATCAGTTCTTCAGCACTCAGCCTTCTTTGTGGTCCATATCTCACATCCATACATGGATTCTGGAAAAACCGTAGCTTTGACTGGATGGACCTTTGTGGGCAAAGTGATGTCTCTGGTTTTTAATACACTGTCATGGCATTAGTGGTGAAGAATCCACCTGCCATTGCAGGTGATGCAAGGAACACAGGTTCGATTCCTGGGTCAGGAAGATTCCCTGGAGGGGGGCTGGTGGCCCACTCTGATATTCTTGCCTGGAGAATCCCATGGATAGAAGAGCCTGGTGGGTTATAGTCTATAGGGTTGTAAAGAGTCAGACATGACTGAAGAGACTTAGCATGCACACACACATATATGCTGTCATCCCTACCAACATGTATATCCTTG
Organism: Aepyceros melampus; assembly: GCA_006408695.1. Lineage (NCBI taxonomy): Eukaryota > Metazoa > Chordata > Mammalia > Artiodactyla > Bovidae > Aepyceros > Aepyceros melampus. Next base: position 175,658 of record SJXQ01001467.1, read on the forward strand.
AGTCAAGACTATGACCATTGACTTACTCAATAAACATTTCTCAATCATGTCCCATCTGTGAAGCACTATGATAGGTGTGAGATCCAGGACCACTGAGATTAGTCCTTGCACTGGAGCAGGGATTAGCAAACTACCGCCCCAGCCTGGACCCAGCCCACATCCTGTTCTGCAAGGGCCGTGGACCCTGCCAGACTCACTCAAGTATATATTGTCTACAGCTACCTTCATGCTACAATGGCAGAGTATGTGGCCTCTGGCCCCTCAAAGCCTTTAATGTTTACTTTCAGGCCCTTTACAGAAAAAAATTGCTGACCTCTGGTCTAAGCATCTTACCATCTAGAGGAGAGAAACAGACATAAACAAGTAAAAGCAAATTCGTCTTTCATCTCTGAAGCCTCATATACATCAATGTGTGGTCCGGGACCACCTATCTTAGAGTCACCTGGAGCCCCATCCAGTTGATGCTGATTTCTGAGCCTGGTGATTCTGCCGTTTTAACAGGGCTTCCTGGTGATTCTTCATGGCAAAGTCTGAATATCACTGTCTTTGTGCCCAATCCCCTGTCTGGTGTGTGGTCAGCTCTGATGAATGGGTTGGCAGAACGTGTTTGTCTGTTGATTGCATCTCAATTCTGTAAAAAAAAAAAAAAAAAGCCACTGGCATTGTTTGTTACATAAAGTAGCCATTTCAGCCTGTACTGGTGTAAGTTAACTTAGCACAGTTATACCACCGATCCAGATGTGGTGTGGCTGGGCTTCCTTCAGAGAAGATGCAGGTCCAGACCATTAAACAAGTAAAAGCAAATTCGTCTTTCATCTCTGAAGCCTCATATACATCAATGTGTGGTCCGGGACCACCTATCTTAGAGTCACCTGGAGCCCCATCCAGTTGATGCTGATTTCTGAGCCTGGTGATTCTGCCGTTTTAACAGGGCTTCCTGGTGATTCTTCATGGCAAAGTCTGAATATCACTGTCTTTGTGCCCAATCCCCTGTCTGGTGTGTGGTCAGCTCTGATGAATGGGTTGGCAGAACGTGTTTGTCTGTTGATTGCATCTCAATTCTGTTAAGAAAAAAAAAAAAAGCCACTGGCATTGTTTGTTACATAAAGTAGCCATTTCAGCCTGTACTGGTGTAAGTTAACTTAGCACAGTTATACCACCGATCCAGGTGTGGTGTGGCTGGGCTTCCTTCAGAGAAGATGCACATCCAGACCATTCTCCTTGACTGTTCTGTGCGACATCTCACTCATCCCAAGGGGTGGTGGCTGCTGTCCGCTCCTGAGCAGTGCAGGACACCATCCTTTACTATGACCACAGTCTTCTACCTCAGGGTCCCTTGCCGGGAGCCGACATGGACAACATCATTCACAGTCAAGTAATCAAAATAAACTAAATGGTTCCTCCATGTCCCGAAGCTCAGAAAATGCTCTGTCTCTTTCTGGTGCCGTGTGAGGGGCTGACAGAAGATAAATAAGAGTGAATTCAACCCATTAGCATTTGGAAGGCAAATGTTTCCGAGTGAAAATAAAGTCTGTGACTGTATGTTGAGACAGATGTTCACACTTGCTACTCTTGTTAGAGTCCTTAAGAAAATAAATTCAAGATAAGAGAGTCAGCCACAGGCATTCCTGAGACCTCTATGCTCCTGGCTCTTCCAGCTCCTACAAGCAGCGTGTGAGCACAAAGGGAATAAAGGATGAAGGTAATTTTCCTGGTAATCCCACTTAAGTTTTCTTGTGATAGCCAAATAACTGGGGCAAATGGATTAAAAACAAAAAACAAAAAACTTGGATTATCTGTATAATGAACGACTTTAATGACTCGTTATTTCACAAAGAAAGATCTAAACTAAATGTTCTGATGTCTTGATGAGAGTGAAAGTGTTTCAACCACCCCTTAATATGGATGGCAATGTGGAACGTGAACTGAACCAGTTACACTTGTTTCTGCTGTTTGTGTTGAGTGCAGCCACACAGAGGCTTAACTGCAGTCATCCTAAGACAATGGAAATGTCTGGGTCTCACTGGATGCTTCATTCCCTGGGATGGATGTCAACCTTCCTCCTCCATTCTTTTTGCTTGACCCATGAAGTTATTGGTGGTAGACATGTTTATGTGAGTGATTGTTTAGACATATTTTAAATGAAATACCATTGTCTGAGCAGTTTGGTTTTTGAGGGTTCAAATAAATGAGAACTGCTTCTCTCTGACAAGATTTAGACTAAAAACCAACCCCTCAAATATCACTCTATTTATAATCTTTGGATCTTTTTAAAAAATCCAGACAACCTAGGTCATTCTGAGCTTTATGATTTCTTTGCTTGATGTATCCCATGTTTGTTAAATTTATTATATTCCAAACAGTTCATGCTATACTACATCCTGTACAGGATTTAATTTGATGTAAAAACATGTCTATGAGGGCTTCCCTGGTGGTGCAGCAGTTAAGACTCCACACTTCCACTGCAGGAGCACATGTTCCATGCCTGACCAGGGAACTAAGATCCCACAAGCTGGGAGGCGTGGCCAAAAAAATATGCCTAGTTACATTTTCACGTTCAAGGGCCCAAGGTGATTTTTTGTTTGTTTGTTTTAATATATTCTTAATAACTTAATACCTTTTTTTCCCCCCTGTGCTACAATCATTTACAGGGAGTCATTTACAGAAACACACCAGGGAGGGAAACTTGAGTTAAAAACTGTCTTCTCACATTTTTTTAGAAAGGAGTCTTAAACTGGTTACTAATTGCACCAGCATGGGGCTTATTAGCTGGTTGAAGCCCTATGGACATAAGTCATTAAAGGAGGCCAAATAAATTTTATGTGCAAATCTGAGGTTTACCAAGAAAAAAAAAAAAATCCTCACTTATGTAATCATGCCGAGAAGAGATCAGGTGTTGTTATACATCGAGGACACAAAATAAATATAGAAAGCAAGTCTCCCACCATTCAGCTGTTTTTATTAATAAACCTCCATCCATCATAACTTGCTGGGAAAGGTGGCCAGATGTTAGAAACCTACTCCACTTGTCACCTAGGTCACTCCTGCAGGAGTTGCAATTTAGTTAATTTCACTACTACAGTAGCTTGATATAATTAAAGACTCTGTTGGGTGTGTTTTAAATGCTATTAAGTCATTATGGGTTTTTTCGGGGGACCAGGAATGTTCCTTCATTGCAGAAAAGAGGGCCACATTCTCTTAACACAAAGCAGCTAGCAATTCCTATTTTCAGAGGTTGAAGTTAAAGTACTGAGGGGTGAAATGTGATTCTCTGACATCAATTATGGAAATCAATAAAGAAGCTGCAACACACACGTGCCTTCTTTGCCCTCCCTTGATTGAAGGAGAGACCATGGCGGGCCAATGAGACTGCGCTTGGTTAATAATCAAAGAGATGAATTCTCTATGTCAGAATTGCACTTTTAAAGTTGCTCTAAAATTTCTCTCTCTCCCTCTTTTTTTTTTGCTGCTGAAGACTGTGTCTGAACCCAATTTACCTAATTCTTGAGAACAAGAAAGACATAGGAAAAAAAGTTTCCCACTGAATCAGTTTAAAATAACATAGATATTGCTTCACAGATCTTTCAACAGGTCTGACCCTTGAGCAAAACAGGAGGCAACTGGAGAAAATCAGGGGCTGAATAGGAATCTAGGAGCAGTCAAGTGCTAAAAAAGCTAAAATAATTGATAATAGCACCAAACGCATCTAAATGGATTGAGTAGATGAGCAAGTGGATCATTTTGAACCTCCTTTGCTGAGAATAAACCCCTTTCAAGTCTGTTTTGGTTCAGACAACCTGTGACCTGGATGCTTTCCACCCTGCTGCGTGGCCCTGACATCATCTCAGAGCTCCCCTGGTACCAAGAACCCTTTCAACAACCCCTCTGGGGCACCAGGGAAGGGTGTCCGTGAAATCTTCCACGTGCTTTGTGATCATTTATTTGAGTTTGGTTTTACTGTGTAAGCACTACAGCAGTTACAACCAGATTCCGAGACAAGTCTCATAAATCAGGACAACAACTTCGAAATCCTCCCCACCCACCCCGACCCCTGTCCCTGCCCAGTTCATTCTGGAAACAACAAGAAGACAGGGCATCAAAAGAAGGTGCAGTGTTACACTCTGGAGCTGCCTAGGGACCCCTGGAGTTGCCTCTGAGGCATTACAGTGAGGTGTTGATGAGGGGTGAGAGTGAGTTGGTGGTCAGAGAGCTTGGAGCTGGTCTATGGTGGGTGCTGAATGAAGCCAGATTATCCTGGGCAACAAAACCCTTGTTTGCCCAGATCTGGAATGTCTGGGGCACTTTGAGAAAGTCCCAGGGGAGAAAAAGGTCCAAAAGAGAGTCACCAAACTGTTCTGAAGGCTTCAAGAGCAATAGGGCTGTGCTCCTTCAAGCTCAAGGATGTGGACTATATGATTTGGCCAAAGACTGGCTTACAGTCACCGTCAGCAGGGAGCATCGGAGGGTCCAGGTCATTTGGTTTTGACCCAGGGGAGGAAAGTGGTGAATACTGTGAATTACATTAGACCTAGGAGGCTTTGGCATAACAACCTCCAAACATATCTGAATGAAAATTCAACTGGACCTCAGACTGGCTTAGGCAGAACAAGGAAATCGTGTCCCATGGGTGCTGATCTAACATTAAATCTTCCTCATGGATATGCCTGTTGGAGGCTGTCATGAAGAAGAGAGGCCTGATCTAATTGGAATCTTGATTTCCAACTTGATCCAATTAACATGCCTGGTTTGCTGAGGTCCTTTGGGGACTGAGAGGAGTCCAGTGACCAGCGGCAATGGAAAGTTCCCGTTTGGAGCTGGAAGTAAACCAGATGTTGTGTGTGTGACTGGCTGTCAGTGTTGATCTTGGTTCACATGAGGATGGCTCCTTGTAGATGTGTGGGCTAATCAAAGCCAACTGGCTGTCTGGTTTTAAATAGATCTGGCCCACTTGCCGGTCCCCAACCCCCCACCATAACTGATCCAGCCTTTACACAAGTAAAGCCAAGTTAAGGATGCACCTATCTTTTGCTGAGCACCTACAAGGTGCCAGGTATCATGCCGGGCACTGGGGACACACACAACACAGACTCTGCCCTAGCAAGGACTTCAGGGCAGGATCTGGCCTTGACCTGCTTCTCCAAGGAGGTGTGGGGCCACGTCACACCTTTTGTGCTGCCACACTGGCCTCAGGGCCTTTGCACATGCTGCCCCTCTTGGAATGTTCTTCCTCCTCCCATCACGTGTCCCTTCTTTCAGGCCACAAATGCCTTTCCTGACCACTCCTTCTAAGGAGCAGACTTCCTACCCAGTGATCCAACAGGTAGCCATAGTAATAGTAGCTATTACGTAGTCACCTTATTATTTTTTTTCTTTATAGCTTTTACTGCAATTTTAAATTATTTTATGTTTGCTTGCCAAGCAGAGCATTGCTGTTTTTGTTCAGTTGTTAAGTCATGTCCGGCTCTGCAACTCCATGAACTGCAACCACACCAGGCCTCCCTGTCTTCACTATATCCTGGAGCTTGCTCAATCTCATGTCCATTGAGTCGGTGACACCATCCAACCATCTTATCCTCTGCTGCCCTCTTCTTCTCCTGCCCTCAATCTTTCCCACCATCAAAGTTTTTTCCAGTGAGTCGGCTCTTTGCATTAGGTGGCCAAAATATTGGAGCTTCAACTGTAGCATCGGACCTTCCAATGAATATTCAGGGTTGATTTCCTTTAGGATTGACTGGTTTGATCTTTATGTCCAAGGGACTCCCAAGAGTCTTCTTCAGCACCACAATTTGGAGCATAGTGGTTAAGAATGTGCCCTGGGTAAGACTATCCCATTCAAACCTTGACTTTGCTACTCCGTGACACTGTGTCTTCACCTTAATGCCTGAATTTCTTAATCTGTAAAATGATGAAAATTTTTTTAAAGGTCAGTTTAATGAAATCTTTTAGCTAATGGAACCACATTTCCCTCTTTTACTTTGGACTATTTGCTTAATAAAACATTAATATAGCAATGGAATAGAGTCAACTACATTCATGCACGGACGGCATTAAACTAAAAAACTTGTATTTTTAGACTATGATTATTAAAATAACTATATATCTTTATTAAATGGAGCAATTTACACCTATAAAATTTGAGGAGGAGATTTTGCTTGCCTGTAAAATATATAAAAATAGTTCTGAATTAGGAAAAGACAGTTACCTTCTAAGCTCACAAAATGTAGCCTGAGATTTATGTGGTCAGTGGATCCATATGCGTAAAACAACTGAACTCAGATGGTTCAACTTAATCTCAAAAAAACTGGCCATTTCTAGGATTTAATCATTTGCTATTAATAGCTCAACATAATGAGAGGAGACTAGGTAGTTAACATGTCTAAAATATAGCAGGTGTTAATGACACGCCTGAATTATTGTAAACTGTAACGGGAAGTATCATGAGTAGCTTAAAACAAAAGAAAATAATTTTTAAAGCATTACAAAAGAAGGATAACAAGTTGTTGGTGATAGGTAATGTTTTACAAGAGAAGGTATATGTTTTGGAGCATTTTTGAAAGGTGGATCTTGTGGTGAAAAGAAGCCTGTTAGTTTTAGAGTCGAGTGCTAATTGATGTGGTTAACATGTGATCACATGGCAGCCGTGGTCATGGGAATGACATGACATATTTCCAGTACTTTCACTAGCAACCTAGAACTTCTTTTGTTCTCTAACAAGAGCACTTTAAATAATTCACGAATGGTGTGGCTCCTGAGTGATGTATGTATCATCACAGTGTTGATAATGAAGACCTCCATGACACCATGAACTCTCTGGTAGCTGATAGCATTGGCAATTGGTGTTCTGCTGAATTAAGGGGTCTGGTTAACTGAATTACCATATGTAGCCTGTATAGATTCTAGATTCTGAATATTCAGGCTTGCACCCAATAAAATTCATGGGACATCAATGCGCTGCTGATAGAATTTCATTTTTCATTCAAAAATTATGTAAGATGATTATAATGTTTTATAGTCACCATTCTGGGCACCAGTGATTATTCTGACGGGTCAAACTGGTTGGTAGGTCATTTCAGTTGACGTCTTGGACAAACACATTGTTTCTAGACTGGATTTAGATTAAAGTGATAGAGTAGTTCACACTTAGTGAGAGCTTTTCATGGGTCAAGGCTTGGTGTGGCGTGGCATGCATGCCCAGTCATGGCTGACTCTTGGTGACCCCATGGACTGTAGCCCACCAGGCTCCTCTGTCCCTGGAATTTTCCAGGCAGGAATACTGGAGTGGGTTGCCATTTCCTATTACAGGGAATCTTCCCCACCCTGGGGTGGAACCCACATCTCATGCATTGGCAGGCAGATTCTTTACCACTGCGCCACCTGGGAAGCCCCTTCAGGGTCAGGCACTGACCTAGGTCCTTTACAGTTTAATTCCTTTAGTCAGCACAGCAACCCACTGGAATAAGTACTAGTACTAATCTCATTTGATGCATGATGAGGCCGGGGCCCCCAGCAGTGAACCTGTGTAATGTTTCTCTTAATAAGTGGAGGCGCTAGGATTGGAATCCAGGCAGTCTGGCTCCAGAATTCATGTCTTGGAACCTTTACACGATACCAGTCTTCGGCTGGTGTGGCCATTTTAGTGGGGGGTATGAGCATGGGAAGGAGCTTGATACATTACTTAAACATTGAAGAACGTGATGATGACGTCTATGTTTTCCTATTTTTACATGATATCTACATGTAAATGTGTATGACTTGCATAGGCCAAATTTTCTCAAATGGATAAGATTATTCTTTTACTTTCTGGCTGGAAATCTCATATTAGTTATCAAAGTCTTGGGTTAAGTTTTTCTCTCCTCTGGTGATCTTTTTGAAAAGACTGTTGGAAGAGAAATAGTTTGTTGGGAATTAAAACATCAAATGCCCCAAGATAATTAGGTTTTGAATGGACTTTTTTCCGTCTGTGAAGCACTCTCTAAAGCAGTGGTATCTTGAGACCTTAGACAAACACTTCTTAATTCATTAGACTGAGTCTCTTTGTGAACTTTAGAACTATAATTTAAAAATTAAACAAGTTATTTAACTCTCGTTGTGGGCTACAGCATGTATATTGCAAAATAAAGGAATCAAAAAATCTATTCTCATTCAAATGCTGGTTTGCAAATGTTTGAGAAATTATGATGTTTAGATATTGTTAGCATAGATTAAAAGTATTATTATTTCATAAATAAGGAGTATTTGTTTATATTTCTTGGCATGTTTTTAAGTACATTTTTACTGAGGTTCAGTTCAGTTCAGTCGCTCAGTTGTGTCCGACTCTTTGCGACCCCATGAATCGCAGCACGCCAGGCCTCCCTGTCCATCACCAACTCCCGGAGTTCACTCAGACTCATGTCCATTGAGTCTGTGATGCCATCCAGCCATCTCATCCTCGGTCGTCCCCTTCTCCTCCTGCCCCCAATCCCTCCCAGCATCAGGGTCTTTTCCAATGAGTCAACTCTTCCCATGAGGTGGCCAAAGTATTGGAGCTTCAGCTTTAGCATCATTCCTTCCAAAGAAATCCCAGGGTTGATCTCCTTCAGAATGGACTGGCTGGATCTCCTTGCAGTCCAAGGGACTCTCAAGAGTCTTCTCCAACACCACAGTTCAAAAGCATCAGTTCTTCGGCGCTCAGCCTTCTTCACAGTCCAACTCTCACATCCATACATGACCACTGGAAAAACCATAGCCTTGACTAGACAGACCTTAGTCGGCAAAGTAATGTCTCTGCTTTTGAATGAGGTGGAACATATATAAAAAATGAATAAATCGTAAGCATATAATTGGATCAAACTTTTACAAAATAAAGACATCTGTAAATCAGCACAGCTATAAATAGCACCCAGACCAAAACATAGATTACTGAACCCACAGGAAGACCACCCTTTTGCCTCCTTACAGGCATACCCTCCAAAGGTCAGCTACACTGACTGCTAACAGGACCAGTTAATGGCATTACTGACTCGATGGAAGCGAGTCTGAGTGAATTCCGGGAGTTGGTGATAGACAGGGAGGCCTGGCGTGCTGCGATTCATGGGGTCGCAAAGAGTTGGAATGACTGAGCAACTGAACTGAACTGAAACTTTCTATAATGAGATTCATACAGTGTATGCTATTTTGTGTAAGACTTCATTCTGATTGTGAAGTTTATTCCTGCACTTGAATATAGCAATATCTTTTTGTCATAGTAATGAATTCCATTTGGGGATTCATTTCATATATGTCGTTTAATAGGCTTCCTTGGTTGCTCAGATGGTGAAGAATCTGCCTGTAATGCAGGAGACCTGGGTTCCATCCCTGGGTCTTGAAGATCCTCAGGAGAAGGGAATGGCTACCCACTCTAGTATTCTTGCCTGGAGAATTCCATGGACAGAGAAGCCTGGCTGAGGCTACAGTCCATGGGATCACCAAGAGTTGGACACGACTGAACGACCAACGCTTACCATTTAAATGAGTACTTTCTTTCCTCCAGGCAATGCTAGAATCTTTGAACTTTGCTACACTTTGTTTATCCCTTTCCCTCCTTTTTACTGTTGTCATGCCTGTTACTTTCCAATTTTTATATTTTTATAGATTTATTTGAACATATAAAATATTTTTATAGGTTTTTGTGTTTACTTAGGACTATCCACATGACACCAATGACCCTTTTCCATTTCTCTTTATTTCATCCTGCACTGCTGGCTTCCCACTTGGGATCATTTTTCTTCTAAAAACAAAATTCCCTTTAGTATTTCCTTTAATACAGGTCTGTGAGTGATTAATTCTCTTAATTTTTGTTATTCTAGAAATGTCTCTATTTTGCTCCCAGGTTTTGTTTTCAGTTTTTAAATATTTTTACTGAGACATAAGTTGTGTACAGTAAAGAGAACATATCTTGAATTTATAGCTTAATTCATTTTTATATATGTACACGCCTGTGTAACCACCACCAAGATCAAGATATGAAACATTTACAGCATCCCAGGGCACTTCTCTGCCATTCCAAGTCCAAGGCTGCCCAGAGGTAATCACTACTCTGACCTCTAGATTAGTGAGTCAGGTTAGTTTTACCTATTTTAAAAAATTAATGCAAATGAAATATCAGGCACTCTTTTGTTTCTCCTCTCTTTTGCCTAACATTATATCTTTGAGTTTCACCTACGTTGTGTATATGTGAGTAGCTGGTTTTGACTGGTGTCGCTGTATAGTATTCCATTGTATGACGTTACCATATTTGACCTGTTCGTGATCATTTGGTTTGTTTGCAGTTTTTGGCTATTGTAAAGGGTGCTACTTCCAACATTCTTGCTTAACTCTTTGGAGGACATAGTGCAGTATTTTTGAATACATGCCTGGAAATGAAGGTGCTGATTCATTGCGGGTGTGTGTGTGTGTGTGTGTGTGTGTGTGTATATATATATATATATATATTATATTTAGCAAAAAAAAAAAAAAGATAATGTGTCTTTTTTTCCCTGTATACTCTAAGAGTTTTGTCTTTGGCTTCAGCTGTTTTACTGTAATGTGCCCAGAAGTAATTTTCCTTTGCATTTGTCTGTAATTTGATGTTATTTTTCTGTTTTGGAAGATTCTCAGCCATTTCTCGTCAAATATTGCTTCTGCCCCATCCCTTTCTTCTCCCACTCTGGGACACTAATCACATGCATTTTAGACTTTCTCGTCACATCCTATATGCCTCTGATGCTGTTTTCTGTGCTTTCCAACCCTTCTCTCTCTGTTCATCAGTCTTGACTCTTTTCTGTTATGTTTCTCAACAGTCCATTTCTCTCTTCAGCTGTGTCTACTTTTCTGTTAAAGTGCTCTGTTGAGTGCTTAGTTTCAGTTATTCTATTTTTCTAAAACTTCCATTTATTTCTGTTCTAGAATTTCTACATTTTTATAAATTTTACTTCTATTTTCTTGAATGTATAAATTGTAGTTATATTTTAAAGCCTAATAACTCTAATATCTGGGTTAACTGCAGTCTGTTTTCATTGCAAATGTTTTGTCTTGGTTCTGTTTCTTGGTACAATCAGGTAATTTTGCACCTTAAGCTAGGGACTTCTGTATGAATTTTGTAGGCGCTTGGCATAATATTTTCCTCCTGCAGAGAGAAACACCCTATCCTTAGGCAAGCATCAGAGAGGTAGATTATTTCAGTCCTATAAGGGACCAAGGGGACCCAAGCCTAGTTCAGCACTTTTGCAGTGTTTGGTCCTCTCCTGGTTTACTTTTCTTCTAGGATGGCATTCTCTCGTGTTTCTTAGAGCCCCAACTCTTTGGTGGGTTTAGAACTCTTTTTTTTTTTTTCCTGTCTTTCCATCACTTTGAGATAGCCACAAATTCTGTTCCATTCTCAGCCCCTTTCTGGTTGGTTTCTTAGCTTCTCTTTCTGTGCTGCTTGCTGAGAAAATGCTTCTAGGAGAAATCATAGAGTGTTGGGCTCAGTCTTTCTCTACCTTGCTTTTCTCCATATCTTGCTCCTCAAATTCTGACTGCTTGGCAACTCTGAACTCCAAGTTCTGTCTCTCCAGCCTGAGGGGTTGCCTAACCTCTGCTGGCTCCTCTGCATCTTAGTAACCTCTTTCCACTTTGCCTCTCAGATTTTTGCTTCAGGCCAAACACCGGCAAATGCTCCAAGGAGAAAAGAGGTGTACAGAAACTTGTGCTTGCCTCAGTGACCTTTCCTCCTCTCTGGGACGTACCTTCTCAAGTCCTAGATATCTTGACAGTTCTCTGATGCCTTTAGATGGACGGTTTGGGTATTTTATTCAGCGTCTCTCCTGCTGAGATCTACTACAAGTTACTCCATCATACACTTTTAAATTTTAATAAACAGATGCTACAGTCTCCAACCAACCCAAAGTTAGACAGCAAAATAGAACACGGTGTGACTATTTTTATAATTTCTTCATTATTTGCTGTGATGTATAATAGCTTCTGGAATGCCTTAAAATAAAATCACTGAGAGTAAAGATTTTGGTTTTATTATTGTTTAGGTTAAGATAGAAAAGGAAAGGTTACAATGTGACTCAAGTATTCATCTGGTGAAAGACCCCTGGCATCTTGGGATCTTGGTGTAACTACAATGAAGTCACTGAATGCGGGATGGGTTCAGTTCAGTTCAGTTGCTCAGTCTGTCCGACTCTTTGCGACGCCATGAATTGCAGCACGCCAGGCCTTCCTGTCCATCACCATCTCCCGGAGTTCAACCAAACTCATGTCCATAGAGTCGGTGATGCCATCCAGGCACCTCATCCTCTGTCGTCCCCTTCTTCTCCTGCCCCCAATCCCTCCCAGCATCAGAGTCTTTTCCAATGAGTCAACTCTTCACATGAGATGGCCAAAGTACTGGAGTTTCAGCTTTAGCATCATTCCTTCCAAAGAATGCCCAGGGCTGATCTCCTTTAGAGTGGACTTGTTGGATCTCCTTGCAGTCCAAGGGACTCTCAAGAGTCTTCTCCAATACCACATTTCAAAAGCATCAATTCTTCAGTGCTCAGCTTTCTTCACAGTCCAACTTTCACATCCATACATGACCACTGGAAAAACCATAGCTTTGACTACACGGACCTTTGTTGGCAAAGTAATGTCTCTGCCTTTGAATATGCTATCTAGGTTGGTCATAATTTTCCTTCCAAAGAGTAAGTGTTTTTTAATTTCATGGCTGCAATCACCATCTGCAGTGATTTTGGAGACCAAATAAATAAAGTGTGACACTGTTTCCACTGTTTCCCCATCTATTTCCCATGAAGTAATGGGACCAGATGCCATGATCTTCGTTTTTTGAATGTTGAGCTTTAAGCCAACTTTTTCACTCTCCTCTTTCACTCTCATCAAGAGACTTTTTAGTTCCTCTTCACTTTCTGCCATTAAGAGTGGTGTCGTCTGCATATTTGAGGTTATTGATATTTCTCCTGGGAATGGATTAGCACTGAGCTAAATAACTCATCTCTGTCTCAGTTCCCTGTAGGCAAGTGTCCTGAGGTGCAGACACTGATGTCACTTAAAGGCTGAGGCGAGCTCCGCTGCTTGGAATTAGCATCGGCCTTCTTCCCGGGATGTGAGTATCTCAGTGGCCCGGGAGGGCTACAGCTGTCAATCACTCCTGCTGTCATCAGAAAGAGAAGCCCCCTTTTAAATGGACAGCATTTTAAAGGTGTCAAATAAGAGCAAGAAGGGCAGGAGTCAAGTTTGTCTTGCTCAAAGGGTATCTCATCTTTGGAAAAATGCCTACTTCAGGTTTTGCAAAGGAAAAATAAGTAGCTGTTTACCCACCCTTCATTCTTTTGGTAAATATTATGTTCTCACTATGTGTCCAGGTGTGTGGGGAACACATAGGAATATAAAACGTTATCCATCAGAATTCCAGCAACTTCACAGTCTAGGGAGTAGCCAAGATTTGGCTCACAAGTCAACGCAGCCTGCTGTTTAGGGTGAGCATAATTTCTATGGAAGGTGAATGCTGGGGGAGGTTGGCTGAGGGGGAGATCTATGAGGCACGGAGGGATCCAGGAGGGCTTCCTGAGGGAAGCAACTCTTGCTCACGCCACTGCTCAGCAGCTCTTAGCCGCTGCTTCCCGAGATGACCTGATGCCGAGCCCTGCTTCATGCTTTCCACTGACTCTTTCTTCCTTTTTTGGTTCTGTGGTCTAAACAAGATTTGACAACTGCCACTTTAGCGTTCTGTGGTTTATTCCTGGGCAAGTCCCTCTGCAGGGCAATTGGTGTCATGGGATGTCTTCCCAGGCTTTCTTCTTCTTTGAAACTTTGCCATCCGGATTGGACCCTCCTCTGCTGACAGCTCCCTGCACTACACTGTGGCTTCTCCTTCACCATCAGCAGTTGCCAGGAGATGAGTGAAAAGGCTGGGCAATCAGACAGAGAACCAGAAGCTGGGCTGCTTGGGCTCCATGGCTAGAGCTTGGAAGGGGCTTCAACAAATTAGTGGCGTTGAGAGAAAACTCTTTGTAATCATTTCCTCCCTTTTGCTTGTTGGCTCCATGAATTTTCCAAAAGGCAGTGGCCAGAACTTTATGGAAACCAAATGATATGGTGTTTGAGATGAATAAAAGATAATTGGTTCACAGTATCAATTCATCTCTTCCCTGTAGCTCAGTAAAGAGGGTTTCCCAGCCCTCATGTCCTTGGAATAAAAAAGGGGTTTATTGTTTAAGGCTGATGTTAATTTGTCAAGTCATTTAGCCTCAGAAGTAGTTTTTTAAAAAATAAGTTCAGGCTCCAGCGTGGAGGCATCCTAGCGGTAGAGGGGGAGCAGAAAACAGGATATGAAGGAGAAAGGATGGTGAGCCCATGCGGAAGGCAGAGACCAGGTGGGGCCCCTCACTGCAGATGGGATTCTTTGAGGTCAAATACATTACTGAGTACCCAGCAGGGATTCATGTGGTTCAGTCTAATTGATTATTGGAATTGAGTTGCATCCTTGCACGTGCTGGTCCTATACTCTCACTAAGACATCTTACTTGCCTGAGAATGAACATCTCCTGGGCTATTCCCTGCCTTGAGGAGTGGTTAGAATGTGGGCTGCAGCACTCAGGAAATTCTCAGACCCCATCATCTTGACCTGTGTTTCAGTAACCTCCCATGTGGCCTTTGTGGATGTGACCGAAAACTGAGAGCCCAGTGCAGTCTGAGCATCCATATCCAGTTGAAGGAGAC
>SJXQ01001467.1:199296-230271 GCA_006408695.1 Aepyceros melampus
CAATGATCCAGAACAGTGATTCTGGGGGAGGGGTGGGGGGGAGCTCTCTCCCTAGAGGGTGCTATCAGGGTCTGGAGTGGTGGTGGTGGGGGCGGGGTAGGGTATTATGTGAAAGCAAAGCACGATGACTCCTGTTGGTCAGATGTTTGATGTAGTTAATAGCATGACAAGAGAGCGTGGGATTTTCATTTGTCAAATGGGAAGCAGAGATGAAAATGAGAGGAAAAGCTCTCATGTGGATGACGATGGACCAGGTCAGACAAGGTGGGAAAAGAGATGGTTAGTTGTGACTGAGCGTCTCTGCCTTCGGCCTCACTTAGTTCTCTAATATGCCTAGAACTACCAGGATGCGAGCCTTTCAGATGGGCTGAACCATCAGAAAGACTATACTTGTGACACCTGGGACGGGAGACAGACTGCTTCACTCAAGAAGGCGAGAAAGGCACCATGTTATCACTGGGCTTAGAACACAGATCTCAGCCACCAGGGACATGGGGCAGGCAGGTTTGATGAAGAGGAAAGAGGTTGTATAGAGCAGCGTTTAGCAAACTATAGCCTGTGGGCTGATCTGGCCCACTGCTGGTTTTTGTAAATAAAATTTTATTGGAGCACAGCCATCCATTCATTTACACATCATGGTCGACCGCTTCTGCTTTACAAGGGCAGGGTTGAGTTGTGACAGAGACTATGTGTAATAGTCGCTCAGCTGTGTCTGACTCTTTGCGACCCCATGGACTGTGGTCCACCAGGCTCCTCTGTCCACGGGATTCTCCAGGCAAAAATCCTGGAGTGGGTGGCCATTCCCTTCTCCAGGAGATTTTGACCCAGGGATTGAGATTCTTCACCATCTGAGCCACCAGGACAGAGACTATAATGACCTGCAAAACTGAAATAGAACCTCCCTGGCCCTTTGAGGGAAAGACTTGCCATCTCCTGTTCTAGGGTGTGGGTCCCCCAGTGGTCCTTAAGTGGGAAGACCAGGCCCGGCCAGAGAGGGACGAAAGCACTGTGTCCAGGGGCGGTGGAGTGAAAGAAGGAGGCGGGAGGAGCCTGCTGCTGTGGCCGCCGCTTTTCACTCCTTGGAATCCTTCCCATGGAGCTTTCCTAGCTGTGTGTTGTCCAGTGTCGCGGGCCAAGGGTGATGGTGGGCAAATCCGTCCCTTGTCTGCTCATTGCTGCTTGCACCTCTTCAGTCAAGCAAAGTAGAACCCAGTTCGGTTACGTGCATATAGCCCTGTGTTTAACTTGACCTCGGCGGAGTGCAGAGACATGTGCTCGGGTGATTCATGTGCTGACGTCATCGTCCTATCCGCAGAGAAGCAGAAGGGAAGGGCACCCCTGAGTAAGGATGTCCTCTGCAGCTGCCATCCAATCTGAGAGCCCCAGTCAGGAGCCACATACAGGCTCTCACCGGCCCTGCCTTGTGGACAGCTGGAGGCCACTGTGGGGTGCCTGTCAGCTCCAGCCAGCATCATGCGGAGAGGCAAGTTCACAGAGAATTGTGGCCTGGAGAGGGCGTTGCTCTGCCTGTTGGAACAGAAGGCTTCTGGAACGTTCCTGGACCCGGTGTGCAGAGGACTCAGAGACTCTCTTCCCATGAAGCCAGCAGTGTGATCAGCTCAGATGTGCTTTCCTGGGAAGGGCTTTTTTTTTTTTTTTTTTTTTTTGGCGGGGGGTACAGCACAGCCAGCAGAAGCCTGTTTGCCAAGCCCGCCTCCTTTTCATTTATTCTCCAATCTCTTTACACTTGGAAAGCTCCGTGAGCGGGAGGCCGTCATTCTTCTCTTGCTCCCACAGCAGGTGAAGTAGCTTGGCACTCCTGTGCCAATGGCAATGAGTTTGCTGGGGGCTCCTCCTTCCTGACAAAGCCTTGGGGACCCGAGGGAGGGGGTAAGGGTGTAATCCTGGTGTGAATTTCCTGTTTATTCCTTTGGATTTTTCTAGTTACATTAGTTCTAGTTACTCTAGTTCTAGAGTGCTTCAAGGTTGAGCTAGCCAACAGACATTTTCCAACCCAAAAGTCTAGGGTGAGGGGTATTTATTGTAAAACTTAATTTTGCCAGTAGCCAGCCCTCCCAACTCCACAAAGTGTATGTGGCTGTGCTATCCATCCAGTCACAGGCGATTCCTTGAGGTCGCCTTGTAAAGTCTGAGGCCGTATCATCATCTTTATAGCGTATCTTGCCTGCTTTCCTTCTGACACATTCTCTTTGGGGAAACGGATGTTGTGGTCCTGAATTTTTTTTTTTCTGTTAGAATTTGTGCGCTGCTCTGTGTAATCTATGTTATCTGGCTACATTAAAAAAAAAATTCTATTTATTTATGTGTTGGCTCTGCTGGGTCTTCATGGCTGCATGGGCTTTTCTCTGTGACACATGGGGGCTACTCTTGAGTTGTGGTGAGGGGGCTCCTCATTGCAGTGGCTTCTCTTGTTGCAGTGCCTGGGCTCCAGGCCATGCAGGCTTCAGCAGCTGTGGCATGTGGACTCAGCAGTTGCAGCCTCCATGCTCTAGAGCACAGGTCAATGGTTGCGGTGCCCCAGGTTAGATGCTCCCAGGCTTGTGGGATCTTCCCAGATCAGGGTTAGAAACTGTGTCTCATGGTGGATTTTTTTTTTTTTTTTTTTTACCACTGAGCTACCAGGGAAGCCCTGGCTGCATTTTTAAAACGTGATTTTGCAGCTGTTGTATTCTGGGATTCATTCTCAGACTAGTCTCTGGGCCATTTGGGGAACATAGCAACCATCAGTGAGGCTCTGTTTGGTTCTGACATGACTGACTCATTGCAGATCCTGTTACTCTGCTTCCCCCACTTCTTCCGTGGTGACTTTCCCATGGAGAGCCCTCTTGGAGTAGAATATAGGTCCTCTGACCCAATAGCTCACCAACCAAGGCAAGTTCCTAGGACTCAGGTCCAACCACTAGGGCAACGTGGTGGGATGAGGAGTTCCTTATGGCCTAAAGAGAAGCAACTTGTATTCTCTGAGATCTATTTTCTAACCATTAGAATTTAGAATGATTTATATTTTTCTCGTCTGCCAAATGGAGGTGTGCCTCCCTGGCCTAGCCACAAGACTTTGAGGCAATAAACTTTCTTGGAAAATACATTGGTGATGGAATAAACTAAAGGGAAGCATGGGAAGACGCATAGAGAGTTTCATGGTAATGATAAAGGAAGTTAATTCCATGTGAGCCTTCGAGAAGGATCCATAAAGGGAGACATACGTCAAGAGCCAGATGCTGCTCTATCTGCGTGAGATTATCACTCCTTGAAATAAGTGGGCAATAGAGTTAAGCACAGTTGGGGCAGAACAGGTAACAGGTGCTCTTTGGTGCTTTTATTGTTTTGTTATGTGTGTAAGACTCTTCATCCAGAGCAAAATAAACATATATCCTGGTTATTTAATAACAAGGAAGAGGCCACACACCGAATCAGGGTGAAAAGACAAATAGACGGAGAATGAATCCTCTCCTTTGACAGGTGGCATGTACCAAGAGGGCAGGGTCCAGAAGGGTTTTAAGGTGAGGGTTTTAAGGGCAATAAGGAACTTTCCAAAATTGAGGTCTGAAGGCAAGGGTGTTGCTGGGTGTAGAACCCAATCCTGGAGGTTGAGGAGACTGGCAAGCCCACCCTCAAAGGGATGGTGGATCTGACCATCCTGTGGGTGGGTGGTGGTCAGATCTGCCGGGAGGAGGGGAAGTTCGAATGAACTTCCCATGGAGGGGGTTGTCAAATGCGAGGGGGTCAGAGGGCACCTCCAAGTTAGGGCGTTACAGGTTACAGAGCAGAGTTCTTAGTTCCAGGGAGTTGGAGTGAGTCAGGAGAAAATGGGGGTGGAGCCGGGAAAAAAGGCAGCTGAAAAGAAGGTGGCTGCCGCCTTGAGCCTCCGCCAGATTCCTGACCTCCTTTTATGAACCAGCTGGGCAGGGAGCAAGGGTCACTGGGCACAGCCTTGGGGGCCGGGCTGAGCGGACCCGAGGTCTTGAGAACCCCCTGGGTTTCTGTGTGTTTGCCTGAGCATCACCAATGATTGGTCTGAGAAAGGGCTGCCTTCTTTAGGGAACTTATTTAAAAAATGGTTTGGTTGGTTCTTTTTTTCTCTGTGATTTGGATGATTATGAAAAGATAGCCTTGTACACTTCCACAGGCCCCAAAGCCCATGCAAGTAGGGAATGGATGAAAACCCTACAAGACTGTCTTCTTTTTGCACTTATTTGTTAAGGAGCTGATAAAATAATTTCCACTCACAGATGGATCTCTATTTTTCTTTGGCTTTTATATTTCCCTCTGATGCAAATCTTCAGATCAGTTTATGCTGCGGGTGTGAATTGCTTGAGAGCTTGGTAGGAATACAAGCTCCTTCAGATGTTTACCCCCAGCCTTTGTCTTTGGAGTAACTGGAAACAGTTTCTAGAGACTCATGGAGAGAAAAGATAAGTGGGAGCTTCCATCCCATTTAAATACACAGAGGCCGAGGCTCAGGGAAGGCTGTGTCTTGCCTCTTGCACACAGGGATATGAGGCAAGTCTGAATCAGTTCCAAATACTGTGGGGTTTTCCAGGCTGCACATGATAGGTAGAAAAGTGATCCAGAAACTTCTGAAGGGCAGAGAGCTATCCTCCGTGAAGGATCATAGACCAAGAAAAGAGAGAGCTGCCCTGGCTATTGGAACCCAAATATTTACCGACTTTCATAGAAGGTGAAAATGGAAAGCAAGGAAGAGCCTCTGCATGACCTGATTAATAATCAGTCAACTGAACTATCTCCTGACTACTTTGCTTTCCCTCAGAGGAAGGGATCTGAGGTTGGGTATTTAGATAACTTCTAATCCAGTCTGGGAATAAAATCAGGATCAGATTAAGTTGCTGCTAACTTGGTAGTAAAGATGGGCAATAGTTAAGGATTAATAAAATAGATACCAAATTGTACTCAAGGATCAGTCTTTCTTTAAAAGTCATTGCAAATCAAATGGTGTTTTTGTTTAAAATACAGTTTATTTTTTTTTTCTTTTCTTTTCTGAGTTTTAACACTGAAATAGAAAACAACAGCAGTTATTACACAGAAACTGGTGGAAAATGCACAAATTTCAAGTATGGTATGGGGTGACAAACTGCCTGTCTTGCTTGTATTCTCAAACATTTGCTTCTTTATGTAAGAGTTTGTCAGGAGCAGCAGGCAAGCCAGAACACTTTCTTGTTCTATTTCCCGTTCCTACTTTTTGGGAGTAGATTTCTGTCTGGAGTTTAACTTCTTGAGCCTCTGTAACAACATGTTCTTTTATGCTTTGGATCGCTAAAAGGAGCCGGTAACAGTTCATTAAAAATGACATATTATTCTTCTTTACTTCAGAACAATGACTATAAAAAATTAGGGATGTAGATTGATTTACCTTTATATAAAATAGCTTCCAAAGTTAGTGAAAGAAGCTGGCAGAGTGTTTTAGATCATAGAAGTGGATAATAATTTCTCGTATGATTAGATTCTGGTTTTGCGCATGCTCAGGCACTTCGGTCGTGTCTGACTCTTTGTGACCCCGGGGACTGTAGCCCGCCATGCTCCTCTGTCCAAAGTAGGAATATTGGAGTGGGTTGTCATTTCCTTCTCCAGGGGATCTTCCTTACCCAGGGATGGAACCCGCATCTCACGTCTCCTGCATTGGCGGGTGAGCTCTTGACCACTAGCTCTGCTTGGGAAGCCTAGATGCCAGCTTCAAGAAAGCTCTGATGTTTCCACCGTAGAGAGATACTCTGATTTTTGTCCTCTAAAAACTGAATTTGGGAATCTGTTCTTTGGAGTGAGTGTGGTAAGGAGGGGACAGAAGCTCTGGTCAGTTTTGCATGCCACTGCATGATGCTCAGGCAGAATCCAACACAGAATCCCTATCTCCACCTTCCAACACCCATGCTCCTCCCGCTGGCCTCAATGCTTAGATCGCACACCTGACGCGCTCTGCTCCGGGACCCATCTCCTACCCATCACTTCCGAGTATGAGCTTACCTGTGCTTATTGTTTTGTCTTTATCATATGCCTGGCTTTTCACCTTTGAACATTATTTCCTCCTGCCATCCATGACCTCAGCTCCTTACTGGATTCTGCAAACCCTCTTACCTTGATACAATCCTAATTATTCATTGACCCTCATATGAATTATGTTTCTATCAAAAGAATCCCCTGCTCCCCAGGCATGTCTTTGCGCCTGATGGGAGTGGGGCTTTGTTCTTGTCCTCCTGTCTCTGCGGGTTGGACGGGGAGAGATGGACTCAGGCCAGACGGTGTGCATTGGGCTAGGGGCCGTCCTCTGAAGGTGCGGCAGTTAGCGGCTTTGAGAGCCATCACAGAGAGGTTAACCTAAGAACCTGAACTGAACACTAGCCCCTTGGCTGGTTCCTCTTCCTTTCTGAGCGTCCCGTCCCTGCCACTGTCCAACCCGTATGACTGGGAGCTATAGACCTTGACCAAGAGGTCAGCACACCTTCAAACTCTCAGAGTCAGTCCCAGCCCTGTGGTTGGGTAGGTGGGTGGTGGCGGAGGTGAGGTCCAGGTTCCAGTCTCAGGACCCCACTTCTCCAGGAGACGCTTTCTGCCTTATCTCCCGTCTAGTGTATGGTCCCCATGGGAATAGTCATCCTACCTTAGACCTGAAATATTCAAATGAACTGGTCCCCTCTGCTTCCACACCTGCTTGAATGACTGATCTACTTGGACAGACCCTCTGAAACAGAGTTTGGATGTGGGTTAGTAATACACTGTGTCTGGTTATTATTAATACAAGTGAACTCTAGTTTACATATAAACACAAAGTATTTTGTGCATGGTTTTAATATATACCAAACTTTTAAGAAATGCAATTAACTAATAAAATGAGAGGCAATGGTACTTTGCTTTGCTTTGCTTTGTTCAGAATTCTCCCAAGGGCTGTTCATCCTTTCTAAAAATCACATCATCCAAGGCTACACTGTCTACAGTATCTGAGGCCCCCAGAATGCACCCTGCATAAGTCTTCCATTTAGGCCAATTAATTGTATGTTTATGAATATATTTGTTAAACTTTTATTTTTAGACGCTAAATATTAATATTAGCCTATTAACAACAACTTCTCTTAAATCCAAATATATTCATCATGTAAGCCAATGGTTACTCATTACACCTTGAGGTAGAGGCACTCAGTGCTTACATATCAAAATACAGGTTACTTTGTTATAAATTACATAACTTTTGATTTCTCTTTATATTGTAGTTAGACCATTACATTGATTTGATTCGTTGAAACTGTGTGTGTGGTTATGTTATATAAGCAATGAAGTTTATTACAGGCCCACAAGGAGAATGTTATAAAGTATTTATTTTTCTAGTTGGGCTTCAACGTTTGTTTATTATCGGGATATAACTGCTTCACAGTATTGTGTTTCTGCTGTACAACAAAGTGAGTCAGCCATATATATACAAATATCCCCTCCTTCCGGGACCTCTGCCTTCCACCCCCATCCCACCCCTGTGGGTCATCACAGAGCACTGAGTTGAGCTTCTTGCACCACACAGAAGCTTCCAGATGGCTATTTATTTTACATGTGGTAGTGCATATATGTCGACCTCAGTCTCCCAGTACCCCCCCCTCGTGTCCACATGTCTGTTCTCTGTGTCTGACCTTGACATTTGCCTGGCCTTCCCCTGTCTGGCCTGTCAACTGTAGCAACCTGGCATCTGACTACTCCCTTGAAAGAAAGCCCTATTCTAAGTGAGACTTTTGGAAACCCAGTGCCTTAAGTCTGATTTAAAACACACGCTTTCCTTATATTTTTTAAAAAAATAAATTCTTTCCAATGGTGGTCCACTCTCGTAGGCTGCTAATCATTGACTGTAGTCCCAAAAAAGTCTTGTGAAAATGTTACGCCCCATGTAACAGCAGGGTAACATAATATAAAATTACATTTTATGAAACCAAGTAAATAAATAAAATAAATTCTTTTCAGAAGCATACTTTCCTCTACATAGCATTCCTGTGAAGTCTTTATAGAACTCTAGGCTGACCTTTGACCTTGGCATCCTGGGATGAGACGTGATCTCTCCCAGCCGATGGAAAGGAACATGCCCCCCTCACTGGTCCTCTTGGTGGTCCCCCGGCTGGGGAGGTCAAGGGGATCTGCCCTGCTTCTTGCCAGATTCCCGCATCTGCCAACCTTCTGCTCACGTAACACTGTGGGAACTTGGAGACATCTCAGCACCTCTGACACCAGGGAGAATAATGGGGCCCTTGATCATTTGAAAAAGGCTGTAGATTATCTCTTGCCAAAATTACCTCGTGAGAGGCCACCCTCTAGAATACACTGTTCTCTCAACCTTCTAAGTGCTGCCCCCTTTGACCTCACAGCCTAGTGGCAAAGTGCCACCGCTTGTCCCTTTCCACTCCAACCCTGTTATGTTGCTGGGAGTCCTGGTCTCCCAAGAGAGGCAGAAGGACAGGGCTGAATAGAAGGAAGGATGGGGCAGGTGGAAGCCGGGGCCACATCCTGGCCCCATCCTCGATGGATGGCTCCAAGCCCTGTGTCCAGGGCACTTAGGCTGAGCGGATGGTGAAAGCTCCTCTGTGCCTTTCGCCAGCCTGCCTTGCTTTTCTGACACAGAATCCGAGCATGAGGCAGCAGCTGTAACTTGTCAATTGCACTGAGACTCAGCGTCCCTCCCAGCGGTGGCATACCAGTTCGCAACTGGCATCTCTGCCTGTGTGTTCAGAGACGATACATTTGTTTGTTCGTTTTCTTACTCAACCAAGGTTTGTACAGAGCCTGTTCTGTGCCAAGGACTTTTCTAGCCTCTGGAGGTACTGTGGTGAGTAAAACCATCATTTTCTTCCCTGGCAGCTTTAAAAAAGTGAAAAAAAAAAAAAAAGCAAATGATTTAAAACATTGACCAACAATAAAAGGGGAAATATAGGAGGCCATGAAGGAAAAATAACAGGTTTCTTACTTAGACTGGGCCCAGGTGAAGAGGTGACATTTGGCCTGAGATCTCGGGACTGGGGAGGGCACAGGCAGGTAAGAGTTTGAGGGGCATGTTGCAAGCAGAGGGAACAGAATGTACAAAAGTGCGTGATACGTCTGAGCTGAAGGAGAACCAGTGGGCCTGGCACGTGGCTTATCCAGGAGACAAGTGAGGTCAGGTGAGGTTGGAAATGTGAGTATAAGTCACATCATGCAAAGCTTAGGGGAGTTTAAATATGTCACCACAAGCTCTTTGCTACTCATCCTTTTCAAACCTGAACCCTAATTCCCCTCCCTCCAGCACAGTGTACCCTTAATGACTAGAATGTGGTGGAAGGGATGGTGTATGATGCTCGAAATTAGGGCAGAAACACACACTGGGCTTCTTCCTCACTCTTACTTGGGTCATTTGCTCTAGCAGAAGCCAGTCAAGCAGCCCTAAGAGGTCCACGTGGCTGAGATCTCCTGCTAGCAGCCCTGGGGAGTGCCATTTCAGAAGCAGACAGTCCAGTCCCAGTCAAGTCCCCTCAGCATCTTGAGTAACCTTAGGAGACACTCTGAGTCAACACTTCCCAGCTAAGTCACTCTTGAATTCTTGACCCACAGAAATTGCAATATAATAAAGGTTTGTTGCAAGCTAATTAGTTTGTTATGCAGCTATTGATAACAGAGATAGCTTAGGAGATCCGATTAAGGGACTTAACTTTTTGTAAGTGGAAAGAGAAGTCATTGAAGAGTTCTGAGCAGGACAATTGCATAATCAGATTTATTCTTTTAAAACGATCATTCTGGTTGCTGCATGAAGAATGACTTGGAGATGACCAAAAGGAGGAGTGATAAACGCTCCTGAGGCTGAAAGAGTCAAAATGCATTTGGTAGCAAGTGTCTGAAGTTCCCAACCCAACCTAATTTAAATGATAAGTTCATATATTACCTCATTGTTTAAGAAGCCCAGGTGCAGGGTGATGGCTGGGATATGTGATCAGCAGCTCACCAATATCCTCAGGACCCCTGCTCTTTTTGTCCCTGTTCTGCCTGTACCGGAGTGTTGGGTCTGCCTCCATACTCACTTCTCTCATGGGAACCAGATGACTGTCAGGATTCTTGATGTCATGGCTAGAAATGACAAAGATCAGTTGAAGCAAAGGCTATTTCTTTCTAAGTGTTGCTTAGGAATGCGGGAACCTTTCCCAGAAGTTCTCACATGTCGTTGATAGGAATTTCATCACAGGCTTCCAGCTATCAATTACCAGCAAAGCCATCATGGACCACCACGACTGGCTCAGGCTACACATGAGGGTCCAGATCCCTGTGCATGGTGACGGCAGCCATGAAATTAAAAGACGCTTGCTCCTTGGAAGAAAAGCTATGACAAACCTAGAGAGTAAAAAAGCAGAGCCATTACTTTGCCTACAAAGGTCCATATAGTCAAAGCTAAGGTTTTTCCAGTAGTCATGTACGGATGTGAGAGCTGGACAATAAAAAAAAGCTGAATGCCAAAGAATTGATGCCTTTGAGCTGTGGTGCTGAAGAAGACTCTTGAGAGTCCCTTGGACTGCAAGGAGATCCAACCAGTCCATCCTAAAGGAAATCAACCGTGAATATACATTAGAAGGACTGATGCTAAAGCTGATGCTCCAATACTTTGGCCACCTAATGTGAAAAGCTGACTCATTGGGAAGACCTTGATGCTGGGAAAGATTGAAGGTAGGAGGAGAAGGGGGTGGCGGAGGATGAGATGGTTGGGTGGCATCACCAACTCAATGGACATGAGTTTGAACACACTCAGTGAGATGGTGGGAGAGGAGGAAGCCTGGCGTGCTGCAGTCCATGGGGTCCCAAAGAGTCAGACATGACTGAGTGACTGAGCAACAACAAATGAAGGTGACCTGGAGTAGGAGTGTATCAGGGAGATGGAAAGAAGCAGATGGATTGGGAATATATTCTGTAGACACCAGGAGAGAGAAAATAATTGTGTCTGGCCCTGAGGTTTTTTGGCATGAGCAATCAGGAGTATAGAAGTACCATTTTCTAGGAGAAGAACCCTAGAGGAGGCAGCTCCCTGCTCAATAAGGGAAGTAAAGAGTTTCTACTTCTATGGGCAGGGCTCAGCAGGCTCGTCATATCCTCAAGGAGACTACTTTTGCTTCCAAGATGGATTCATTGTTGTGTAGTCGCTAAGCTGTGTCCAACTCTCTTGCAATCCCATGGACAGTAGCCCACCAGCCTTCTCTGTCCAAGGGATTTCCCAGGCAAGAACACAGAGTGGGTTGCCATTTCCTTCTCCAGGGGATCTTCTCAACTCAAGGACTGAACTCCCATCTCCTGCATTTGCAGGCAGATTCTTTACCACTAAGCCACTTGGGAAACGCTAAAGATGGATTCACCAAGGAAAAATGTCTAGCTCCATAGCAGACTGGTTCAAGGACTACATTCAGTGAGAGAGGGCTTTCTAACTAAACCACAAAGGCTCTAGTGATTTCTTTTTACTACTAAGGTTTGCTTTAATGATCATTGTTAAAGACATTAATTGATACTGTAAATGGT
The DNA here is from genome assembly GCA_006408695.1 of Aepyceros melampus. Taxonomy (NCBI): domain Eukaryota; kingdom Metazoa; phylum Chordata; class Mammalia; order Artiodactyla; family Bovidae; genus Aepyceros; species Aepyceros melampus. The sequence continues at coordinate 210,823 of SJXQ01001467.1, forward strand.
AACATGGACTTCAATGGTGTCCTTGGATCATTTTCTCTGCAGTGGACACTTTCATTAGTTCTCTTGGCAGCCAGATGCATTACCTTACAACTTCCATGAATAATAATGACATGAGCATTTGCCTCTAGGTTGTACTTTCTATTTTTAAAGCTCTTTGCCACATTAATGGATTGTTCCATAAATGTATAAAAGTTCTAGAAAAGAAACATTCTTATCACATTTTCATACCCTGCCTGTGGGCTCAGTTGCTAAGTCATGTCTGACTCTTTGCGACCCCACAGACTGCAGCCCATCAGGCTCTTCTGTCCATGGGATTTTCTAAGCAAAAATACTGGAGTGGGCTGCCATTTCCTTCTCCACAGAATCTTCCTGATGCAAAGATTGAACGAACATGCATCTCCTGCATTGTAGGTGGATTCTTTATCAGTGAGCCACCAGGGAAGCCCTTTTCCTATCCTGTATTAGTTGAAATACTAATGTTAATACTAATACTAAGACCAAAACTCTCTGTGACAAGTTAGTTTGACAAACATCTCTTGACTCTCTCTTGTTCCAGGCACTGTCCTAGGTGCTGAGAGGACAATTATGATAGGTGCTCAGTTAATATCGTTCACTGTTGAATGAATAGACTTAGATGTAGTTAGCCAAGGAAGAGATGAGAGAAGCCTACAGACCATGAAAAGCTGACATTTTTTTTTTCTCTTAGGCAGAGTTTCCTCTTTCTAGAAATGATGGCAAAACATCACTCTAGCCCATGAGTCTTTGGATTTTAAAAGAAACTGCTAGAGCTGAAATCTGGTTGGATCTCACTGGGTGCATGTCATGCTTCTGCATAGGATTGAAATATGGTCTCTACAAAAATACAGAACCTTTAAACAATTTAAGATTTGGGTTCCTAAGGAAGAATTCCTAAAGCCTAAACATAAATTATAGTGACATTGAATTTGCTTGTCTGGAAGTTCCATCTTAGGTCTGAAGATCAAATATACTCTCCCAATCTTTTTTTAAAAAATCAAGTTAAACTATAATTTATTTATTATATTTTAAATTAATTTGTTTATATATTTGTTTTTATTTTTATTATCTTTTTCCTATTTGAGAGACTAGCACTTAGAATAGTGCCTAGCACAGACAATGGAATTAAATATTTATTATACGAATGAATGAAACTTCTCTCCTGCTTGAAGTTTTTCTGATTATTTCTCTCTCTTTCCCCTATATTCCAGGCTTCCCAGGTAGTGATAGTGGTAGAGAACCCACCTGCCAACGCAGGAGATGCAAGAGACATGGGTTTGATCCCTGGGTTGGGAAGATCCCCTAGATTAGGAAGTAGCAACTCACTCCAGTATTCTTGCATGGGAAATTTCAGGGACAGAGGAGCCTGGCAGGCTACAGTCCCTAGGGTCACAAAGAATCAGACACAACAGAGCAACTGAGCACTCCCTGTGTTCCAATTACCCTACATAACTGTTGTTCAGAACTTGACTTTAAAATTGGCAGTTTAAATTAATACCTGACTGTAAGATCCTTGAAGCAAGGACCAAGTCTCATATTGATACTTCTCAGAAAGCTAGCCTCCCAAGCTCAGAGTCCATAGATACTGGTTGGTTACCCGGTCAAGGTGTAAGGCAGGTGTAATTCAAGGACAACTCTTCCTTTACCCATCAAGTTCCCACTAGCAGCAGAGACCTGTGGCTCACGATGAGTTGCAAGTCTAGTTTTCAAGAGAAAACTCACCAGCGTCAGGAGGTTAACTCACTCCGGGCAGAGGCACTGGGCTCTGCAGCTCTGTGGCTTTGTGTGAGGCTGAGTAGTGTCATAAAATTGTCAGTTGTGTATGTGGCTTGGAACTGAAGTCTGCTGCCAGTTCACACCCTCAGGAAATGCATAACGGAGTTAGACTTGGGTATTTTTAAGAAAAACCAACAACCAAAAAAAGATGCAAGAAACATTAAGTTATAACATGTGTTCTCCACCCATTAAAGATGAGAACAGACACTGTGACAAAGAAATTACAGGGTGGACACAGTTGGAGTCAGGAAGTAAGGACAGATTTTATCATGGCAGAATTCTGGTTGCTTTGCTCTTGAAGTTGTGTGAAAAGAATCAGAAGAAATGTGACTAAAATTAGGAAGATGCTTTTGTTACTAAATATCTCTGGGGCTATTTGGCTCACTCTTCCTGCATTCAGTAAAGACAGAGCTCACTTTGTCTCCAAGGAGACATTGAGTTCACCTGTATTTTCCATTGATGAGTGGTCCAGAGGGCAGAACGGTTTCCAATAGCTGGATTGTCAGCAAACTGGCAAGGTCAAAACATGGTTTTGGGGTCCCTTGGATCTCACTTTTTTAGACAGACACCCTTTGCATCAGGAGCCAGGATGGATTTTACAATTGCTCTGGCTATCTTGGGACAGTTCATTTGATTTTTGACATGGATGCTCAGAAAACTGTCAGAGTGGCTTCTGAGGTGTCATTAAAGTGGTTTCAACTAATTTCAGGCTTTCAGGAAAGTTGCAAAAAAACCCCAAAAAACCCCAATAGAGTGAGTTTCCATATATCCCTCATCTGGTTTCTCCTAACATTAGCATGAAGTGAACTGTTAGTCACTCAGTCGTGTCTAACTCTTTTATGACCCCATGGACTGTATCCCGCCAGAATCCTCTGTCCATGGAACTCTCCAGGCAAGAATACTGGAGTGGGCAGCCATTCCCTTCTCCAGGGGATCTTCCTGACCCAGGGATTGAAGCCAGATCTCCTGCACTGCAGGTAGATTCTTTGCCTCTGAGCTACTAGGTCTGCTGGCTTTATCCACCATCTTTTCCCTTGCAGTTAATACATGTCTTGGGGGAGATACTATGAGACTAAGCAAATTCTGTCTCTCCTCCTACTTTCACCCTCCAATTTTAGCACTCATAAGAATCTCTTGTCTGCAAAGATTATTACTGTGGAGTGTGCCTTTTATTGCCATAATGTTTTCTATTTCCCTTTGTCCTTCTACATTTATTCATTGGAATTTTATTTTAACTGAGTAATCAGTTAAAATCAACTGAGTAATAAGTTAGCATGGACCCGAGTTATTTATTTTATTCAACAGTTATGATCCAGTGCTGTTATTATTGGGTTTCCCCAGTGGCTCAGACAGTAAAGAATCTGCCTGCAATGCAGGAGACCTGAGTTTGGTCCCTGGAATGGGAAGAGCCCCTTTGTGCATCAGAATGTTTCAGCTTAGGCCATTAGGAACTCCCCTGATCTGGCTTTTCTGTTCCGTCAACAAGCCTTCATCATTTTTGAGCATTCCTTTATTTTCTGGCAACAGAAGACGTCGCTGGCTGCTCCAGCCCTGTCGTCCCTGGGTAACTGGGAGTGACTACAGAGTCATCATTCTGGCCTTGAATTCATATCCAACTGAGATATCCAATTAGAAATCAGGAATGATCAAGAAACTTGATGGGCTATCATATGGCACCTGATGTCAAGGTGTCCCAAAGATACTCCTAATAATGTGTGCTAAATCCTGGTTGTGGGCTTCCCTGGTGGCTCAGGCTGTAAAGAAACTGCCTGCAATGTGGGAGACCTGGGTTTGATCCCTGGGTTGGGAAGACCCCCTGGAGGAGGGCATGGCAACCCGCTCCAGTATTCTTGCCTGGAGAATCCCATGGACAAGGGTGGGCTACAGTCCAAGGGGTCACAAAGAGTCAGGCCTGACTGAGTGACTAAGCACAGCAAACCTTGAATGCAGTTAGGAAGGGTGGAGATTTATTTCACATCGCAGATGAAGGGGGGAGCTTGTGGCATGGGGAGATTGGTTTAGGGGCATCTCTGCCACCCCATCTATGACCCCACACGTATCACATCCACAAAAGGACCAAGGGACCAAGTCTGACAAGTGTACTACTCACAGATTTCCTGTGCGTATTAAATGAGCCATGCACGCAAATGTTTATGAACTGCAAAATGTTATAAAAATGTGAGGTGTTAGTGTTATTGCTTCTATAAACACGTATTCATCACAATCGTGGTGGAGCTGGAATAAACCTGAAAGCTCATCCTGTCCGACACCTGTCTTTTACAGCCATAGAGACAGAGCTCGGGGAAGTGATTTGTCCAAGGCGCCAGGGTGGTAGAACTGAGGCTGAAACCCAGGTCCTCTAACCCCTCATTGCGTGTTCTCTCCATTACAGCATCTGCTATGTAAACATTTTTTTCATCACCCAAACTGGGAGGAGCTACCATGCTTTTTTTCTTTTTAATACCTCCTTCTAAAATAGAATTCAAGTAGACTAGAGAAACGGAGTGCCAGCCTTACTCTGGGGACTGTTGTTACTTTAAAACCATCTCATATTTATTGTCATCCTTTATTCTTGGCTCTTTAGCTAGGGCAGGGCCCATCCTTTTCTGTAGGAAACAGTACAAGATAAGCTATCTCCGTTCTCAGAAAACTACTATCTGAACCCAGTTCTGGGAAGTGATTCCAGTTCTTCTGCTGAAAAAGACTCCTACAGACTGTGGCAATGACTCAGTGATGCCAGACATCGGAATATTTAGAAACACATAGATGACTGTCTACACGTTTTCTCTGTGCTTAGCCTAGATGTTTGGAATCATGGAGACAAAGTCTCTGTGTCTAGAATGTCAGGGAAGAAAAGGTTTTATTTTTAAAATTATATATATTCTCAGAGTAGCTCAGAACAGGGCTTTATGTATTTTTTTCTTTCCTGGAATATTTGTTGAGCAGGAACTTGGAACTTCAGAAATGTATGCTCCACAATGTCCCAATTCTTTAAAAACTTTCTGTTAAAATCAATAGCAGACACTTGCAATTTGTGCCCAGTTCCCTTCTTTCCTTTGGGCAATTGCTTTCTCATCCCACATGCATCTGGATAATTGTTTGTTGGGATATCCTGCTTGCTCTTCAGCTGCAGATATAAATATGTGAACAGATCTTGCTAATCTTGGGTTTCATCTCTGTCTATGGTAATTGTGCAAACTGACCACCATATTTATATTTCTGGATCCAACTCTACTTGAGCCAGACTCTAGGACTTCATGGTCCTGTGAACCCACAAATCCCTTCTTACCTTAAACTAATGGAGTTGGGTTTCTGTCTCTTGAAACCACAAGGGTTCAGATGAATTCCAAGTCCTTGTCTCGGGGATGTTCCATTCTAAATGTCCATGGCAGGCAATCAAGAGATGCGTATTGAGTAAGTGAACACTCTGGGGATAAATATAGTAAGTATGTGAGTTTGTCATTTTGACCTCTTCTTCCAAAAACCATTTATCAGGGTACAAAAGAAAAATGGGAAAGGAACATTATTTTTGAATTATCAGTGAGTAGGGACATAACTCAAAGGATAAGAAGAAAGACAACCAAGGTATCTGAATAATTCACAGCCTGGATAATTAGCTGGAATGCTTAGCATTACCAGAAATTCCACCACACAGGATCCCTTTGTTCAGCCAATAGTCACAATCTGTCTCATTTCATTACATCAGATTTTTTAATGAGAAGGGAAGGAGAAAAAAAGACCCTCACTCGTTAGAGCTCCAATACATGCCAGACTCCGGGCTGGGCGGCAGGGCTGACTCCCTGGGTGCAAGTTGCGTGGTCCCACCGGGCCCCATGCTCAGAAAGGTCCTGCACTTTGTTTACCACCTTACTGCCACCAGTGTGAAGTTCTTAGTAAAGCTTTTGAATGAGGGGTTCCGTGGCTTCACTTCTCCTGGGGATTTGCAATTTCTCTGCTTCCCTGGTGGCTTAGATGGTAGAGAATCTGCCTGCACTGTGGGAGACTGGAGTTCAATCCCTGGGTGGAGAAGAGCCCCAGGAGACACGGCAGCCCACTCCATATTCTTGCCTGGAGAATCCCATGGACAGAGGGGCCTGGTGGGCTACAGTTCACAGGGTTACACCGAGTCCAACACGACTGAGTGACTAACCCTTGCAAAACACAGCCAATACTGTTGCAGAGTTTATTTTCCCTCTATTAATCCTCATATCGGTTCAAGGATATTATGTCATTTGCCCCCTCTTTCTAGAAGGAGGACCTAGATATATGTCCGACCCAAGATCATATTGCAAAGCCCGAATTTGCCCATGTCTGAGAGCCTCTGAGCTTTCCTCTGCCTCCTCTGTTCACCTACAGGTAATAAGGATGAGTTCTGTTTGCAAGAGTCTTAATCTCATCTTCAGCAGGTAAAATGGAAAGGGTGAGACTGGTTGAATTCAAGGATTCTCCAAACATCACATATGTGATTGGACTCGATTTCTCAAGTTCTTTTTATTCATTTGTTTGACTGATGTTTCCTAAAGGCCAAATATTGGTCAAACACTTTATATGCATTTATTCATTCAACAACAGACATTCACTGAGCTCCTGACCTGTGTTAAGTCCTTGTTTGAGGCTCTAATGCTCAGTCACTTCAGTTGTGTCCGACTCTTTGCAACCCCATGGACTGTTGCCTGCCAGCCTCCTCTGTCCATGGGATTTTCCAAGCAAGAATACTAGAGTGGGTTGCTGTGCCCTCCTTCAGGGGACCTTCCTGACCTAGGGATCTGGAACCGCTGTCTCTTACGTCTCCTGCATTAGCAGGTGGCTTCTTTACCACTAGCGCCACCTGGAAAGCCCAAAAAGGAAGACACTCTAAAAGCTGTTTACATGACTAGGTCTGGTAATAAGCAGTTTATCTTTTCGGGTATTATTCTTGGGTGGATATTAATGAAAATGTCCTTTACAAAATGCTGTGTGTCTGCAAATATGTGATTCAGTTCGGACTTTTGAAAGACAGAAGAGATTTGTGGGTAGATAGCCCCCAGTCGATTATTTTTTATTGAGTTCAATCAGTGGCCTGTCTTTGGGAATGAAGACTCTTTTCAGCCACATATCATGGCATTTGGAACTTACCCAACCAGGAATCGAACCCACGTCCCTTGCAGTGGAAGCACAGTCTTAACCACTGGATCACTAGGGAATGAAGATTTCTTGAAGTTATGTTGTGGATGAGGTCCTCTCTACAACTTTTCTAAAAGGCATGGCATGGGTAGCCGATCAGAAGTAAATTTGTTAATTATTCTTTTACAATCCCCTCCTACCCTGACTGAATACATTATTACTTAAAAAAATTTTTTTTAAATATATTTTCTTGTTTTTATTTTATCTGTGCTGGGTCTTTGGTGCGGCACACAGGCTTAGTTGCCCCGCAGCACGTGGGAATCTTAGTTCCATGATCAGGGATCGAACCCCTTGCATTGGAAGGCAGATTCTTAACCTCTGGACCACCAGGAAAGTCCCCGTTATTACTATTAGATTCTTTGCTGTGCAAATGGAGGCCTGAAGAAAGATTATGCAGAAGTCACTCTTCAGTGAAGATATCTGGGCCCCTGCTCTCAGTGTGACACTGGCCAGCTTAGGAGTGATGCCTGCAGGCAGATAGCCATCTTAGGATTTCCTTCCTTCCTGTCTCCTGTGGGTCCCTCTAAGCCCTTCCAGCTTCACCCTTACTGCATCCTATGTGTTCAATATTTAGATGCGACACTGCTGTTACTTTCCTCTGTGTTGATAATGCCACAGTGACCTTGCAAATGAGCACTCCCCACTTGTCCCAAGCTTCAGATAGTTTTAGCTACAGTCCTAGGTGCGCCGCAGATTTAACGCCGTACCCGGGCTGTCTGGAAGCACTCGGATTCGTGAGGGGTATACTGGCTGGGTTTCACGTGTGAGAAGAGGCTCACCCTACCCCCAGCTCCCCACGGGTCTCTGCTATGGTATCATAAAAAACAGGCAATCAGAGGGCAGCGTCCTCTCAGCTGTCTGCAGTGGGCGCAGCCGCGCTCTGAGACCGGCCCATTCTGCTGAGTTTGCCCAATGAGCCGCTTGGGGAGGCCAGTTGGAATAACAACAAATTGGGTCAAAAATAATAACCCGCCTGTTTCTTGAGTTTCTTTTCCTTCCCAGAGAGATGGAAGAGGTATCTGCAATTAAAAACGAGGCATCTTCTTTCTGTGAGCACGTAAAAACCCACTGAACTTCAGGGGTCGTGAAAAACGCTGGACTCAGCACCCTGACCACAGATCCGGAATACCTACGTGCTCCGTGCCTTTGTAGAATGTCCCAGCTCATTCTTTTCAGATAATCCCAGCCTGGATCTGAATTATACCCCGAGGGATTCTTTCCCACGGACTCTGCTATTATTGGGGGAGCCCTGGTTGAGCCACCCAGCAGTCAGATCAAGGTCATTCTGTGGTGTTGGCGTGCACACATCCATGGTACCCAGTGTCCTTTCTGCTCCAAAGACAACAGTTTTCTCTGGTTGAATCCTGTTCCTTTTGTTTCACAAGTTAATGGCGGGGGAAGCAGCCCCACTCCAGGCAGCGGAGGGATTTGAGTTTCTGGGTCAGCGGGTGATGACTTCCCTTTGCCATGCCTGGCAGGCAGCCTTTGGAGGAGGCTGCCTTAACACTGACATGTTTGGTAACTTGAGGAAGGGATGGAGCAATCCGTTATCTGTTTGCATATCGCTGAGCAAGCCTCATACCCGGAGTGGCCATCTTGAATTGATTGCTCCAGCGACATAAGTCAGAGGCGAGCTCTGTGCCAATCCTGCCTGTCAGCAGATGGCTCCAAATGAGGTCATTGTTTTGACAGTTTCACAAAAGAACCTCAAACAGTCTGGACAAACCGTTACACATGTTGGATCATCCGGAACAGTTGTGAGATTAAAAAAATGAACTTGGACCATAACCTTGGGAAGTGGTGAAATGCCACCAAAGTTTCTCTCTTGACTCCTCAGAGGCAGGGAACCCCCAAGCTGGGCTGGAAAAGATTGGTCTCATTCCCCTCCCAGCCTCCTCCAGTTCTGGGTGTTAGAACTGCTTGGGTGGCAGGGATGATCTGATTAGAGGAGGACAATTATTCAAACCTCAGTGATTGTAAGCTCCATTGAGAAGCCTCTTGGCAGCCTGGACGCTGATATTTTTGGAACGCTCTGTATTTTTCACCAGTTCCAAGAGTGTATGTATAGCAAGTCACATGACTCCAAAGTAACATTGGAAATTCATAGAGTGCGAAGCATCCACTGGGACTACTTATCATTTAGATTGGGAAACTAGGCAGGCATACATCTTTCTGAGTTTTTTGCGGGGGTGACCACTACTACCTGGCGTCTACATTCTGCAGCCCCTGACAGCAACACTTGAATCCTTAGCACGGATCCAGCTTAACTTAGGCCATCAAGCTTGCGCCTGAGGGAGGGACATTACCCTGTTTTAGATTCATGTGCTCATCAGAACTGCAGTCAAAAGTGATCACACTTCCTCCTCCTTGATCTGGCAGAAAGAGCCCTGGGTTTGAAGGATGTCTCCTACGCGTAGTTTCTCGTTCTAGAAACTCACGAAGGCAAAAAGTTGTGTTCTGTGTTTGTATTGGTTTCCTACAGCTCCCATAACAAAGCATCACAAACTAGAAGGCTAATGAAACAGAAGCTTATTCACTCACAGTTCAGGAGACTAGAAGTCTGAAATCGAGGTTTTGGCAGAGCTGGTTCCTTCTTGGAGGCTCTGAACAGAGAAGAATCTGTTCCATACCTTCCTTCCGGTAGCTGCCGGAAGTCCTTGGTGTTCCTTGGCTTCTGGGGGCATAACTCCAATCTCTGCACCCCTTCATATGGCAATTGCTTTTTGTTACCTGATACTCAAATTTCTCTTCTTATAAAGGACTGAATTAGATCCCATCATAATCCAGGATGGCCATCTGCAAAGATTCTATTTCCGAATAAGGTCACATTCACAGGTACTTTTGGGGTTAGGACCCAAAGATGTCTTCTTGGAGGAGCCCATTCAATCCATGCAGAGTTGACTCCCAAGTCCATCCCCAGGGCCCCCTCTTGCCACCAGTAGGCCTTTGGCAGATCAAGGAATTTTTAGATCTGAGTTTCTTATCTGTGGAATGAGGACCCTGAATTAGATGGTCTCCAACGTCTTGCCCTTTGCTTGTGTGCTCCTGTCCCTGGGTGTTATTGCATATGCTCTAGGGCGTCTTCATCTGCATAGGGATAAATATCAACCTGGGGGGACTCAAATTTTAAATGTGAATTTCTATGTGGAATCTAGAAAAATGATATAGATGAACTTGTATGCAGGGCAAGAATAGAGATGCTGACGCAGAGAACAGATGTGGGGGTGTGGGTCGGAGGAAGAGGGACTGGGGTGAACTGGGAAGTTGGGATGGACATGTACACACTACCATGTGTATGGACATGTACACACTACCATGTGTAAAAGAGATAGCTAGTGAGAACCTGCTGTCCAGCACTGGGAGCTCAGCTTGGTGCTCTGTGCTGACCTAGGGGGGTAGAATGGGGGAGGGAATGGGAGGGAGGGCCAAGAAGGAGGGGTTATGTGTATACATATAGTTGATTCACTTCGTTGTACAGCAGAAACACAACATTGTAAAGCAACTATTATTATTGTTTAAAAATCAGAGACATTACTTTGCCAACAAGGTCCGTCTAGTCAAGGCTATGGTTTTTCCAGTAGTCATGTATGGATGTGAGAGTTGGACTACAGAGAAAGCTGAGCACTGAAGAATTGATGCTTTTGAACTGTGGTGTTGGAGAAGACTCTTGAGAGTCTCTTGGACTGCAAGGAGATCCAACCAGTCCATCCTAAAGGAGATCAGTCCTGGGTGTTCACTGGAAGGACTGATGTTGAAGCTGAAACTCCAATACTTTGGCCACTTTGTGAAGAGCTGAAACTCCAATACTTAGGCCAGCTCTTTGTGAAGAGCTGACTCATTGACCCTGATGCTGGGAAAGATTGAGGGCAGGAGGAGAAGGGGATGACAGAGGATGAGATGGTTGGATTGCATCACTGACTAAATGGACATAGTTTGGGTAAACTCCAAGAGTTGGTGATAGACAGGCAGGCCTGGAGTGCTGCTGTCCATGGGGTCATGAAGGGCAAACACGACTGAGTGACTGAACTGAACTGAACTGAACTGATTATTGTTTAGTAGCTAAGTTTTGTCTAATTCTTTTGTGATCCCATGGACTGTAACCCGCTAGGCCCCTTTGTCCATGGGAATTATCCCAGCAAGAATACTGGAGTGGGCTGCCATTTCCTCCTCCAGGGGATCTTCCTGGCCCAGGGATCAAACCTGCATCTCCTGCCCTGGTAGGCAAATTCTTTACCACTGAGCCACCTGGGAAGCCCAAAGCAACTATACCTCAATTAAAAAAAAAAAAAAAGTTTACTCCCAAACTGCTCAGTATTGGTGAAGTGAGTCTTAAAATGAAAACCATTCAAGTGCTAGGTCTTCAACGCACATGTGGAATTTCATTAGAGGCATTCACTACACGACATTTCATCGGCCAGCTGACAAATATTTTCATCTTTCTTCTTGGAGTGGAGGGCTTGTAGAAAAACTCCATGATTTTAGAGAGACGTGCTAGAGAGATGCAACACTCGCAGGTGTTCTGGGCACAGGTCAACTTGGCCTTATTGGTGTGGCTGGTGAGGAAGTCAGAACTGCAAGTTCATGACAAAGATGAATCAAAGCCCAGTGGTGCTGTCACGCCATCTTCTGTGAAGGGTGTTTCTGGTTTCTAACTCTGTGTACTGATGTTCATTTCATCACTTTAGCTTTTTTCTCATTCTCTTTCACAGCCCAGGGTAGTGAAGCCACATCTAAAATCTCTTAAAGTGACTTCTTCTCCTGCAGTCACTCCCCACTCCTACTCCCGTCACCAGTGCATGGGAAATGGAGCAGGACCTCATGGCCTCCAGCTGCATTTTTTTCCTTTGGAAAAACCTTGGCCAAAGAAGAAGTTTCATCAGAGACGTGAGAACATCCAGAAATAAAGGAAAACAATCAAAGGAGACCCAGCGATGATAGTTTAGTCGTTAAGCATAGCACCTTCGCAAAGGCCATAGATAATATTCTGAGCCATATTCCGCAAGCTGTCTTACAGATACTTAAACCCCATCAGGTGGAGAAGTTAACTGCATGATGATCAGACTATAGCCATGACAGAAACTGCCACAGTTCCAAGGACTGGCCTCAAGAAATGGAAACAAACGGACCCTGGGACTGAAGATGAACTGGGCTGAAAACAATCGATGATGCTGGTCAGACCACCGATGACCAATTTCAAGATGACTGTCAGAGCTGATTGTGCTGTTTCTGCATGTCCCCTTTCCCTCAGCCTATAAAAGCTCTAGCCCACTGATTGTCAGCATAGGGAATCAGCCTTTGGACAGGCATCGCTTCCCCCCGCCCCCCACCGCCCACACACACATTCACTGCTGGCATCCAAAATAAAGCAGACTTTCTTTTCCACCAACCTTACTGGCTTTGGAGTGGTGAGAAGCTGAAGCCCACTTCCAGTTACAGTGGCACTTCACTTATTCTAGGAGCTACTATGTGGAGCTATTATGTGGAGCCAGGCCCACTCGTGTGGGGTGCTAGCCACTCAAAAATAAGCAGGACACAGATGCTTTCTTCCAGAAACTCACAGTCTAGGAGAAGAAGGCGATGACAGAGGATGGGACGGTTGGATGGCATCACCAACTCGATGGACATGAGTTTGAGCAAGTTTCGGGAGTTGGTGATGGACAGGGAAGCCTGGCATGCTGCAGTCCATGGGGTCGCAAAGAGGTGGACACGACTGAGCAACTGAACTGATAGACTGAAAGGCAGAAAGTCAGAGTACAATATCTGGAGACAGGCCGGGGAAGCTATGGGAGCCCAGAAGACTGGCACCTAACCTGGCCCAGGACCCTGGGAGACTTCCAGGAGGCCATGGATGATTTGAGGGGAAGGGGAGTCATGGATGGGTTTGTTCAGATGGGCAGGTAGTCTGACTGGAGGGGAAGCAAGCAGATGAGAGGCAGGACCAGCGAGTTAAGCGTTGTGTGTGGCTTGTGACACGGCTGCTCCTGCACTGCGAGTCCACAGTTAACGAACCTCTGGGAGAGCAGAGCAGTGAAGTTTGTCCTTTCCACACACTTCCTTCAGATTAAGTGTTGTCTTAGAGCTGATTGTAAAGGGAGGCCAGGCCAACTCCCAATCCTGGTGTGATTTACTCTCTGACGCTCATGATTCTCCAAAGTATATGTATGGCGTGAAACGGTGATTTGTCTTTCTCGTTCTGAAGACACTGGACAAATAATGTGGGTCTGCTTCTGATCACCATCATGGGGTGGTGGATGGGGCAGGCTGGACCTCCCAAGCACCCCCTGGAGGAGTACTGACTGGAAATGGGGGCAACCTGGGATGGGGGTTGGGGAAACCTTATAATCCTCCACCAATTAAGACTCTGCTCAAGGCCTTTGTCTGCTCGGCCAGCCTGTAGGGGTCAAGCCTGTCCTTGACCCCATATCCTGGCAGTTAATCCCATCTGGCCAGAAGCTCTCCTCCCTTGAAGAAACTTTAGCTCTTCTGTAAGGTTGTGCTCATCCCAGTCACCCTCTGTGAATCCCTCCAAAATCCTCCAGGAAAAATTAATGACCACATGTCATGATGGATATTCTTTGGTATTTTTTTCATCATCATAATAATATCTTACCATTGACAAAGCCGGTCAAACGTTGTGCTTGATGTAACTATAACTGTCACATTAAGTTATTTATTGATCACTCCTCCATGTTCAGTGGGGCAGTTATGGAAAAGGTGGGGGGAAATAAAGCATATTTTTAGAGCTTAAAATTTAGCCAAGGTTATCAAGCACATTTGCTAGATATTCACAGACTTCAGATACTGATCTCAGAACAGAATCCTTTTTTGTTTGCTTGTTTGGAGGATAATTGCTTTACAATGTTATGTTGGTTTCTGCTGGACATTGTATACAGATGGCCCCTCCCTCTTGGACCTCCCTCCCACCCAGGACAGAGTGGGTTCTCTCTCAGTATGGTTTTTTTTTTTTTTTTGGGGCGGGGAGGGCACAGAAGAAATGGAGCCAATCAAGTATTCCAGGAATGAAGGGCCCTCATCTAGGAATGAGGGCTCATTGGTGTATTGGAAGAGCTGTACTGCCAAGGCCTGAAAAGTTACTGCAGAAAATCAAGGAGGTGGCAGTCAGACAGTTGGGGAAGTAGACACTGAGACCTGAGGCTTCTCAAAATCTTCTAGGGAAACTGCTAGAGTTCTTTAGAATTTCTGAAGAAACCCCTTCCAGCTGGCTTAGTCTGCTGTAGCCACATGGGTGATTCACAACACTGGCTGAGGAACAACCAGAATCTCATCTCTGCCCACATGTCTGCGGAACTGATCTCTAGGGAAGAATGACCTCTGCTCCTGGTCCACCAGGCAGGGCTCACTGGCAAACCTGACAGGGAACCGCACAGGGGGAGAGGTTCTGGGAACTGCAGTTTCCTAATCCTTAGAAAGGTGTGCAGGGTGATAGCTTGATGACAAAAAGACCATTCATTCCAGGTTGTTCCCACTTGGGCTTTTGTGCCACTATTCCTTAAAGTTTTTTTTTTTAATTTTTAATTGGAAGATAATTGATTTACACTATTGCATTGGTTTCTGCCGTACATCAACATGAATCAACCACAGGTATACATGTACCCCCTCCTTCTGGAACCTCCCTTCCACCTCCCGCCCCTTCCCACCAATCCAGGTTGTCACAGAGCACCAGGCTGAGCTCCGTGTACTATATATACAGCAACTTCCCATTAGCTATCTATTTCACATATGTGATGTATATGTTTCAACGCTGCTCTCTCAATTCATCCCACCCTCCCCTACCCCACTGCATCCACAAGTCCCTTCTCTATGTCTGCGTCTCCACTGCTGCCCTGCAAATAGGCTCATCAGTACCATCTTTCTAGGTTCCATATATGTGCATTAATATACAATATTTGTTTTTCTCTTTCTGACTTACTTCACTCTGTATAATAGGCTCTAGATTACTTCAGGTAAACCTGACTTAACACACATTCAGCACATCTAGAACATTCCTTTCTCATGTTACTTTTCTATCTCCAGGGCCATGATCATCCCTGAGAGTTCTTCCTTCTTAATCCTGTCATCAGGAGGTCCTCATTACTTGCTTGGGTTTTGCTTAGCTCTGAGATGTGGGTCAATTCATTAAGTGGTTACCCATCTTTTCTTCTGTGAGGATGACAGATGCCTTGTAGAGTACATAGTGTTGGTCACATAATTAGGCCCCCAGTAAAAGTAAGTTTCTTTCTTCCCTCTATTTAGTGTTTTTGTCCTATTATCCATGCATCCTTCTACAGGTCACAACAGCTCATTTTACCTTGGAAACCACCCCTCTCCCATTCCGTATATATCTACCCATGTGATTTGGATGAGGCTGATCACTGACTTACTTCCTTTCTATCCACCCCTCCACCTACTTTGGGTATGGGCATATGACTTGGGTTTGACCAGTGTTTCCCATTTCTCTGGTCCTCATGAGTGGCTAAGAGATGAACACACAACTCAGATTGGTCCTGTGAGAACTTTGTTGAGTCCATAAAGTAAGTAAGTTCAATCTAAGGCTTCTGGACATTCATGCTCCAGGTTAAACTTTCATTCTTGACCCTCAACCAAAAGTGATTCTGGAACCAAAAAAGACACTCTGAGGAAGAAAAGCAGAGAATTTCAAATCAAGTGTAGTACAGTTGCCATCTGTATTAGGAAAGAGGGCAAGGGAATGCTTAAAGGTTGATTGAGACACAAAGTTTCAGCACCAAGGATTTCTCCTGCTCTTCTTGAACTTTACCAGAATCTTCCCACAGTCTGTCCCTAAAACTTTAGCCACTTGCTTTGATAAAATTTTCTTTACCTTAAATATTGGAGCATAATATAAGTAAAACACATTATATTAAATATCTTTCTCTAATAATTAACAGTATAAAAAATACCAATAAATGACTATGCATCTACTAAGAGTATTCAGTGTTTTCCATGTTCAAATGGCATTAAAAAAAAATTGAGGTATCATTAACATATAACATTAAGTCAGTTTCAGGCATACAATGTAATGATTCAATATTTGTAGTTATTGGAAAATAATCAGCATAATAAGTCTAGTTAATACCTGTCACAATACAGAGTTGCAACATTTTTTTGTGTGCCCAAAACTTTTACGATCTATTCTGTTAGCAAATTTCAAATATGCAGTATAGTACGATCAATGATAGTCACCATGCTGTATATTACAACCCCATGACTTACATAGTTTATAACTGGAAGTTTATATGTTTTGATGCCCTTCACCCATTTTGCCCACTCCACTACCCCAAACTTCTGGACTTTTTAAAATATGTGGGTCCTTATTAATTTTTTATACATTATTTCGAGCAAAATATATCGCAATTAACGGAAGAGCTATAGAAGGCTTGGTGATTTGATCTGTGAGTATAATCTTCATGTCCTATAATATTTTTATTAAAGTTTATTTCAAATAATTAGCCTACAAATCAATTTTTAGAATGCAGGCTTTGAGAATTACTGGATTCTCTAGTTTAGCATTTGTTATCATAGACGAGTTAATGTATATATGCTATGTACTAAAGAATGCAAGTTCATCATTCTGGGGGGAGAAAAACTATGTAGAAAAGCCAAAATGAGTATGCTTTTAAACTGTGATACTAGGAGTCCAATGTCTAGCTCAAGAGAGGTGACCCTCTGTGCTGGTCAGACCACACAGAGCATCACAGGAAACAGTTAATTGCAAGGTCAAACCACAGTGAGGGGCTCAGCTACAGAGCCAAACGCTAAGGACACTGATAAATTGGAGCAACCTGGAGAAGAGTACTGGTACATTGAGTCCTAGGAAACTCTGACAAATAGTCGAAGGACCAAGGAGAGTTCAGCTTGGAACACAGTGGACTTGCAGAGGGCATCTGGTCATTCACTGGGCGATGGGTTCCCTTATTCTGTGTACTTTTGAGGGCAGAAAAAAGCCAGTGAGTGGAAGGTGGATGAAGACAAAGTATAGAAGTTTGGAGATGGTCACAACTGGAGAGGTCAGCCTGACCTGGCCACCAGGAGACTTGGCCAAGCAGTTAAGAGCTCCAGCTGTGAGACTAAATATCTTGGTTGAGATTCTGCTTAGTAGATGTGTGACCTTGAGACGATCCTCATTGGCAAATCAGAACATGCTAGTACCTACCACATAGGGATGGTTCTGTGAGTTAACCGAATGCAAAAGTCTTCCTGCTGCTGCTAAGTCGCTTCAGTCGTGTCCGACTCTGTGTGACCCCATAGATGGCAGCCCATCAGGCTCCCCCATCTCTGGGATTCTCCAGGCAAGAACACTGGAGTGGGTTGCCATTTCCTTCTCCAATGCATGAAAGTGAAAAGTGTAAGTGAAGTTGCTCAGTCGTGTCCGACTCTTAGCGACCTCATGGATTGCAGCCCACCAGGCTCCTCTGTCCATGGGATTTTCCAGGCAAGAGTATTGGAGTGGGGTGCCATTGCCTTCTCCGAAAAGTCTTCCAGGGCATAACAAATAGTAAGCTCGGGGATCACATTTAGCACAGTGCCAGGAATAGTAGGTGCAAGTGTGCAGTTAGTTGTTACTGACTGACTGAATGAATAAATGAATTAAACTGATGGATCATTCCTAAGGTCTCATCTATCTGTGAGTCTGGTGTCTCATCAAAAATACCAGCATTTTCTTTGTCTTTGATATATATCAACTCTACTTTTATGTGTTTTAAGAGAACTGTATATACATGGTATTATTCATATGATTATATATATAAAATATTATATAATACATAATTCATGATTATTTACACACACCCACATACACACACATATATATAAACAATTTAAAAGAAGGAAATCAAGAAATTAGAAAACCAAGAAGCAGGAAAGAAAACACCCATGATCTTATCTACCAGAAATAATTACTAACAATTCCTTTGACTCTTTTTCAATGTGTTTGTTTACATAGTTGAATCAGATTCTGTCTAGTTTTATGTATATGAGGTTTTTTTTTTTTTGGCTTAACATTGCACGATAATTTGATTGCTTTTGGAGATGCTTTTCAGTGTTTATTTATTCCTTTGCTACTTCTCCTGAACACTCACTGAGCACCTACCATGTATTCAGATCCAGAAACAGAGATGAATGGAGGGCTGTTCTTGTCAGTCGCCAACACAGGTGCTGGATATTGGGTTCATAACAACAAATTACTAAATTAAAATTAAAAAATCTGTCTTCACCATCTTCATGGAAACACTTGCCCCAAATGTGTATCATCAAAAGTTCATATCTGTTTCTCTTTGCCCTTGGGCTAGAAAACCTTCCCCCAAATAACCAGTTCCCTTGCCCTCAACGATGCTGTCTCTGCCTGTTCTCTCCGGATTGCTGGGTGCTGCCAGCGTGCACACAGAGCTACGAGACATGTTCCCAGACGATGCTTAATTAAATCCTTTAATTATTAGCCACTCACCACATTTGCAACATTCCCTAGTGCTTAGTGCCAGACTCACTTAGGAAGCCAGCCTCCCATTTGGCCAGATTACTGCCTCAATTAGAGTTTTATCAGATTCAGGAAACTTGGAATTCTGAAAATACTTTTTTTTGACTCATCAGCATTTAGCTTGATGTTAAGCAAGCTAATACACCTTGAAAATGCCCTTTATCCAAATTGACAAGTTAAGCCTAGACTTTAGGTTGAATCCAAATATAGCATTAGCTTAATCAAACTCATTGATGAGAGTAGCATTATCAAAGGTAACTGGAAAGTGATTTGTTTATAGCTTTATTTGCAGACTCAAACCCTTACCATTATGGAACCTCCTGTGTTTGTGTGTATGTGTGTGTGTGTTTGCCTGTGGAGGTGATTCAAGCTGAAAAGGCAGTCATGGAGGAAAGAAGAATAGGAAAAACCTGGAATTGAATTTCTGCTTAGTCACGGGTTAGCAGATGACCTGTCATTCCCATGGGTTAGCAGATGACCTGTCATTCAGACTCCCCATCTGTAAACAGGCCTCCTCCCTGGGGGAATACAAGAATTAAATGAAGCAACAGAAGGGAAAGAGTGAAGGAGCATAGAGAATTGGCAAGAAGTATGGTGGCCAGGAGGGGACAAGAAACCTCCACACACCTCTTGTGCAGGAAAGGAACAGAGCTGAGGACGTGCCATGTTTCAGGATCTACCTTTAAAGTCGTTTTATCCTCACCTTGTAGGACCGGGTTGGAGGGCAAGACTGGCGTTAAGATCTTCATTTTACAGATGAGGAAACAGCCTCGGAACACCGAAGAGCAGCCTAGGAGGACGATTGACTCCTCCCCAGTGTTCATGCCCCCAATAAAATGTTTGAACACATAGCACAGTAGGGTGAGTGAATCCTGAGTGCCCTGGCCTCCTGCTCATGAGAAACCAGGAGCTGAGACCTGTAGCTGGGGCTGCTGGAAGTGGCGGGAGATGTGTATAAGAGACAGGCAGTGTGCCTGCCATCCAGTGTGCCAGGCATTGTGCCC
>SJXQ01001467.1:231146-279713 GCA_006408695.1 Aepyceros melampus
TTGCATAGGAGGGACTGCTCCCCTCTGTCCCCCCTCTGCAGTCCAGTTGTTAAGACTCCTCCTTCCAGGGCAGGGGTGCATATTTGAGTCCTTGTTTGGGAAACTAAGATCCCACAGGCCTCAGAGTGTGGCCAAAAGTTATTTAAAAAAAAAATTTTTTTTTAAAGCTATTTCATGGGAGCAGAGAAAGGATTTGAAATGCTAAGCACAGATAATGTGCTCAGAAATATGTTTTAAATAATGAATTTCATCACATATGATCCTATCTCTAAGGCCTTCCTTGATCACTGAATCTGAAACAGCAAACTCCCTGGGACTTCCCTGGTGGGCCAGTGGTTAAAACCCTGCTCTTCCGCTGCAGGGGTTGTGGGTTCAATCCCTGGTGGGGGAACTAGGATCCTGCATGTCACATTGCCAATAAAATAAAAATAAGAATAACAAAACAGCATACTCCTTCCCTCCCACCTGGATACTCTCCCCTAGGCCTGCCTGGTCTAATTTCTCTCTTTAGTACCTGTTATCCTATTATACACTCAAAGACTTTTTGGTTTATTTGCTTATGGGCTAATTTTTCCCCGTCCCCTTTGCTGGAAGGCAAGCTCATCAAGGCTGGGCTTTGCTGTTTTCTCTGCTGTATACTCAGCTCTAGCATTGAGCCCAGGGCATCATAGGTGTACGTTAAATATTTGTTGAATAAATAAATGAGTGTGTGAGCAAGTCCTAGAATCTCCTGAAATTTGCAGGTAATGGAGTCTGCCTTAAGTCTCCTTTATTTATACAAAAATACTTCATTAGGAATCATGGTTCTCTGGATAAGATGATGTGGGAGCATTTGCCCAGGCTTGTTGTCAATTATATTTAGAGAAATGGCTCCTTGATTCTGCAGGCATTTCATGAGCACCTGTGTATGTGCCAGGCACGGTGCTGGGATTTAAAAAAACAAAGTGAATGGAACATGTCTCTGCTTCCAGACTCTTGGGTAGGAAAGACAAGTAAACAGGTCATGAGGGCAGAATGTGCAGGATAGGGTCATTCAATCTGCTGAGGGCATTTGAGAAGAGAAGCAGCAACTTCAGTCGGGAGTGGGGGTGGGAAAATGGTTTTAGAGAGTGGACAAAGAGGAGAACTGAAGACATTCCAGGTAAAGGAAAGAATGTACAAAGGTAAGACATAGTTACAGAGAAGGATAGCTATGTATGGCTGTGCAGGCTGTGCATTGCATGACTCTGGATATGTGTATGGCGGTCAAGGGCGGCGGGGGGTCATTCATATGGCAGCCTATGTGCAATATGGTGGCCCTGTGAGAGGACAAGGCAAATTTGGAGAATAGGGAAATGTGAAGGAGCTGGAAGTTAGAGTGGATTTAGTGGAAGAGTAAAAAATGGCCAGGGGTTATGATGGGAGGTGATGACGTCAGGATGTGAAGGGCCTTGTAAATAAGGGAAGGAGTTTGAGATTTCCTGTGTAAATCACTGAGGGCTAATGGGATAAAAACTGGAGACAAGACGGTTCAAAGGGGAAGGGGTGTGATTAGCGCCTGAGGAATGTTCTTAGGCTGAAGCAGCTTTTTGTACAGAGCTGGCAGCTGCACACACAGAGTGAGGGGCACCTATCAGACAGATGAGAGATTTACGTGAAAAAATCAAGGGAAGGGCCCATGGACTTCCAGGCTGGGGATCAGGATTGATAGTTGGAAGCAATGTAAGAATTAGAGTAGAGTAATGTCCTTGGAACAGAATGAAGAGGGTTTCAGAAAGTCACTTGTGGTCAGCTGTGCTGAACGCAGAAAGATGAGCTCGAATGAGCTGGAGCATGGATGTTGGGACTATTCATTTGGGATTTCACTCATTTGGGGGCCTGATGGGGAAGTCAGACTGGGAGAGGCTGAGCATTGGAAGAGAGTGAAGGAAGAGGGGTCAGAGGCAAAAAGACCCCTCAGAACTCAGGGTCTTCCTGGCCCAGCTGGGAAGGACACCTCACCAGCTGGAGTCAGAAGCTCCAAAGCTTTTACCTCTCTTCTCTCCTTGAGCTTTGGGATTATTATAGCATATTAGCCAAAATTCATTCACTCTATGTTCATTCATTCACGAAATATACCCTTGTGTCCTCTGTGCTAGGCTATGGAAGGACATGGCAAAATGGGACAGACACTGTGATTCTTGCCCTCTGTGGGAGAAGCTGGACAATCAGGTCTCCTTCTGACCTTGCACCACGCCTCGTCCTCTGCTGTCACCTAAGCTCTCAGCTTGAGAGAAGCCTTGCATTTTACATGGAGGGGAGACTCAGGGCCAGTTGTCTAGTTGAAAGGTGTAGCTGAGGGATTTATCTTACGAGAGCATTTATGTAGCAAATGCACACGTGAATTTTTTTCACCAGAAGTTTAGTTTGTAATTTTTACAAAGGTACTCATTTTCATTCTTACTGAATGTTGATTTGGGGAGGGGTATCGATGCCCATGAGTTTGGGTGAACTCCAGGAGCTGGTGATGGACAGGGAGGCCTGGTGTGCTGCAATTCATGGGGTCACAAAGAGTAGGGGGACATGACTGAGAGACTGAACTGAACTGAACTGATGATGGAGGGTAGGGCTTCCCAGACGGCTCAGTCAATAAAGAATCCACCTGCCAATGCAAGTGACGGGGTTTTGATCCCTGGATCTCGAAGATCCCCTGGAGAAGGAAATAGCAACCCAACTCAGTGTTCTTGCTTGATGAATTCCACAGACAGAGGAGCCTGTCGGGCTACAGACCACGGGGTCACGGAGAGTAGGGCATGACTTAGTGAATAAACCACCACATGACAGAGTGCATAGTGTTAACTTCCTCTCACCATCCTTTGGTACCTTGTTGTCTTAAACTTATTTACGCCATCTTCAGACTCCACCATCGAGCATTTAGATTTTACACGCCTGTTTTTACAATTCTTGTTCTTGTATTTTACCAAAATCTCTGGTCCCTTTACCCTCCATTCCCACTGCTTTCTCACCTCCCCTTTGCCTGTCTTCCTTCCTTACATGGTGGTGTTCCATCCTTAACAGTCTTCTCTTCCATTTCATAAGCTTTTCCTGCTTCTCTCCCCCCATCCCACGTCTTGTCTATATTTGAGTGACTCCCTATATCGAGGGCATCTCTCTTTCTCCTGAGTTTCAAGTCCTTGTTATCAATTGCTTCTTAATATCTCATTTGGATGGCCTGCTGCCACTTCAAACCTCATAAGATATCAACCTCTGGCCCAAGCAGAACTCCTTGCTCTTATTGAACCTTAACTTTCTCATCAGTTCCATTCTTAGTGAACTCAGTTCCCAAGCGCCCAAGCTGGAAACCTGGGCTAGTCCCTGACACTTCCTTTCTCTGAAGTCTACCTGGGTAACCTGGTTACCAATCCCTGCGCTAACCCTCTCTCAGCCTCCTACTGAAACCACCTTGCTTTGGGTCTTCAATCCTGGCCTGGATGGCTGGGGTGGCCTCTGCAGTGGTTTCCTGGCTCCCATCTGATTCTTTCTCTACGAGCTTCCAGAATCGCCTGCTATGACACTCACCCCATCTGACTCCTCTTGGCCTCAACTCCTCCCCAGGCTCAGCCGTCTTTGTCAGCCAGCCCTGCGGCTCTTCCACAGCCTGGGCTCCCCCATCCAGCCTCTGGATGGCTGCTCCATCTCCCTCTCTGTGTTCATCCTCTGCCATCCTCACCCTCGGCTCCCCAAATGTGTACCACAGGCTGGGTTTGCTGTTTGGCCTTCAAGTAGCTGCTCTGCCAACCTGGGATGCATTTCAGCATCATTCCTCCTGAACATCCCTGCTTCCCTTCCTTCAGGAATCACTCTTCAGTATCCCGAGAAGACGATCACAACCCTCCACCTGACCTGACTACAGGTGTCCCCTTCTAGGTTGGGTTGCAGATACATCAAGGGCACAAGTATTGCCCTCTTCACTTTCATAGAACATATTTTTGGCAGTCCATTCAATAAAAATTGAATGAACAAATGTGTATTTCTTTGTTCAGGAGCCAGCTTTGTAGATAAGCTTGGGCAGATGATGCCTGTCTCTAGACATCAGACTCCACATGGAAATGGACTGAATTCAAGCATCTTGCCTCCCTTCTAGCTTTGACTGTATAGGAACTGATTCCAAGGGATTCTGTATTCAAGAAAAAGAAATATTTTTGTTTTTTTAGAGGTTTGCAATCTTAAGTTGGAGCTTAAATTGACATGAATTTAAAGTAAATATTATGGCAACCGGTAGAAAAAGACAATACCTTGAAGAGACAATGACTTGTTTTTTAATTAAGGCATATCTCACGGCTCTATTCTTCTGAGGCCTTTACTCTTAAATCATCATTTGTAAGGGGATCTTGGAAATAGATACGGTTTTCACTGGCAAGAGAGTGATGGGGGAAGGGGGGTGAGCAAGTGGAAAGGATGACTGTTTCCAACCGGCAGCCAGCCTTGACTATATTTTCAAAGGCCCCCTCTGATGGTTGCCCACCGTCCCACCCTTCTACCCATGGCAGTGAGTCAGCAAAGGTAGGGGCAGGTGTGTAGAGTGTTGGGACACGCCCCCTGGTGGCTGATTGACACTGCCCCTTGGAAGGTGAACAACGTGGAGATTAATTCTTGCTCCAGCTCACAACCGGGTGGGATGTGCAGCTCTGCCCTACTCTCTCCCTTGGCGGCAGCACTGCTCCTATTTCACCAGTGGAGGAGGACGGATGAATACCTAAGCGATCGGTTGCTCCCGGCTGTGTTGGAGGGAGTGGGAGCCCCGGCAACAGGCCTGATAGGGAGGCGTTATTAGTTATGTACGAAGGACTCACAGCACCTTAAAATGATGAACTCGGGGGGAAGGTTGACATCAGCCTGAAAAGTTCCAAGGCTGAAAATCACCATTGTTCTCTTCCCGACTGTCCTGCCCAATACATTTTCGGGCTCTTGGTCCTGGTCTAGCCTCACAGTTTATTGCACCTTACCCATGGGGTCTGTCTTCTGCCCGACACATTCTGTAGTCTTTGGAGAGGCTGACATTAGCGTCTGATCGCCCCGTGTGGCCCAAAGCCTGGAGTCTGAAGCAGGAATGCTAAATCACTCTGTGGGACACCTCGCACTTTAAAGGGAGCTTTCCAGGGAAGCCCCCAGTCCATGAGGCACTCTTTCCATGGAATGCCCCAGTCCGTGATGCTGTTTCTGACCGTGATTCTTTTCTCACTGCAATAATTTATTTTTTCTCTGTAGTGAGCGAACAATCTGAAAAGTATACATTTAAAATATTTACTTTCACATGATAATGTTGCATTTTCTAAAGATGATCAGATATGATTATTTGTTGACCAGGTACAATTGTGAGGTTTTCTGTAATCTACTCGCAGTGGACTATTCCCTTTTTTCCAGTGGACGTCAGTAACAGCTGTATCAGGGCTCCTGTCTTGATGGGCTCACCATGCAGTTGAGGCAGGTGTGTACACATCCTCATTATCTGAGGATAGTTGGTTCTAGAAAACTAAAACCACTTAAAACCAAGATCAAAATTGTCATATTACATAGTATGATATAAAGAATTTAAGAGTCATGAAAGTAGGTTTATTTAGAGTGAGTAAAATCTACGTTATTGTGTAGCACTGTGCTGACTTTATAGTATGAATAAGCAATGAAATACTGGGGCATTTGAAGCATGATTTTTTTCTGACAAAACTGTCTTGTAGTACCAATACCTTGCCCTTCATGGATGACCTTCACAGCACTAGATCACAAAGAAACTTGTTTTGGCAAAAATGTAAAAGGCCACATTTCTTTCCTCCTGGAATCCTTTCATCCCTGGCTCTTTAAATCTCCCATTGTGTCATTACTCTAGACTGTTTCTTTCTTCATTTGTTACTGGTCCTATTCTACCCTTTCCTTACTGATCAGTAATGATGGCTCTGGTTTGAGCTATTCTAATTTAATCATAATGTCAGCCTTCTCTGTATGTGATAATGCAACGATATATTTTTCTGATTTTATAAATAGTCCATTTGTCAGTTTGTTCCTGAATATTTTTGTGTTCTGATAACTTTTCCTTACCCAAAAGAAACCTCATAAGACAGAGAAACTAAATACCAAATGTCTTCCCTGCAATCCCGACCCAGGAACCGAACCTACGTCCCCACATTGTAGGCAGACGCTTTAACCTCTGAGCCACCAGGGAAGCCCCTAAATGAAACCCTAGAGGTGGCTAATCATCAAGTGAGAGGTCCAGATGTTTGCGGCCTGGGTTTACAGAAGCAGATACGTGTAGCATAATTCCTATCATGCTAGAACCTTCAGAACACTATGCCATGTCTTGTCAACCATGCCCTCGGAATTCCCTGCGAGGTCAGAGCTGTTGGGCCCATTTTACAGATGAGCCACTCAAAGACACATACATGCTGGTCAAGGCTGGGGCTGGGGCTCCAACTAGGTCTCTTCCTTTTCAGAATATTGAGAGATCCTGGGAGGAGAGAAGGAACTTAGGTGAGCAGAGAAAATGGGGGAATTGTAGGTGAGGGGCCTTTGGTGGAAATAAGCTTGGAATACATCAAATGATGAAACATTAAAAAAAAATAGTAAAGGTGGAATATGTAAAAGGGACTTTGAACTTTGCATGTCAGATGATTAGGCTCGTGGTATTTCATGGAAGAATCTGGGCGAGCAGCTGAGACATTGCCTTATCTCTACTTCCCGGACTGTGGGGAGTTCCATTGTCCCTTGCTCTTATCGCTTATAACATAGGCTTGGCAAACTCTTGCAGTTAAATGGAAAATAGTCTTTTTATCCTGCAGCAACCAGCCTGCCAGATAGGATCTAGATAAGGCACCCAGGATCCTTCACAGTGCTTTGCGCACAGCAAATGGTTTTTGGTAATAAAAACCGTCAATGTAGAAAGAACTTAGAAAAAAAAAAATCTTTCAAATTGTTATTTTTCCCTGAGGTCTTAGAGGAAGAAAGAAAGTTTACTTAAAGGAAAACACTTTTCCGTAGATGCTAGCAGCTAGTAATTCGGGCCTGTAAAATGGTATTCCAATGACAACCTGCCCCAAATGTCTTGAAAATCGCTTCTGATCCAGGGAACAGACTCCAGGAAGCCACTGTTAATATATTTAAATGAATCCAGCTGGATCACTCTAATGTATTGATCCTGGGGGTGTGAAGGGACCCTGGGGACAAGGCTTGAAGTTGATCCAATGCATTTTGAATAAAAGTTTATTTTATTGCTACTTTTATTAAAAGCCCTAAGATCAACCTGCTGCCATGGGAATGCACTGACGTCTGGGGTGATGCGTTCCGGATCCCGCTGGTGCCTCTGTCAGTGGGTTGAGCAGGGATCCTCCTCAGAGGTGGGCTGCTTTCAGGCACTTCCTTTGCAGTGCCCTGGGTTGGGAAGAACTGGGCATAGCTCAAGTGTGTGATCATTTTCATGAACATCCCTTAAAAGTTTGTGGAGTCTGGAAACCTCAGCAAGATCTCATAGTCACTTCATTTTTACGTGACCACGGAAGGCTGGATGGGACCCAGCCTCCTCTCCAGCTGGCCTTACCCTCTGTCGACCACCATCATTCCTCTGGCCCCCTGTGCTCCCGGGGCTCAGCCCCCAGCTGCTCCCAGTGTCCCAGAGCTGTCTAGACTTCCTTCAGGAGCCTGCAGCCGGTGCCCAGGCCAGGCAGCTGTGCTCAGCCCTCTGTCCACCAGTTTGGGGCTGGGCTGGGGCCTGAACTGAGTCATGTCCTCAGGTGCCACATGGGCCCCTCCTGATGCCCCAGGCTTTTCTTCTCTGTGGAGCACTCTCAGACTTTGGTGATGGTAGGAGCACAAGGGCAAGTCTCGTCTTTCTCAATTAGCAAAGAATAACACCCCCAAACGCAAACAACCCAACCCACGGTAGGCAGACCACTGAGATGTGATGAATATGAGGGTTCTGGTGCTCATGAGCCAAGAACAAGCTGAGGGAAAGCAGAGCCAAGAGAGAGGCAAATAATTGACGAAGACAAAGATGGTCTTTGTGTAGCCCTGAGCAAGCCAGGTGGGAAATCAGTGCCGACGATTTGTCCAGAACAGGAGCATCACCCAGACCCATCTGCCCAAATCCTCCACTCTGGACTAATCTTTGGCAAAGGAGTGAGGTCTTGATGCCATTGGGGTTCAGAAGAAATTTTCAGGCATGGTCCTTCAGGATTTCTGGAAGCCAATGATTTTGTCTGTTTTTCTGACATCTGGGCTCTGATTTGAAGGACTCTACAGTCATGGATGCCCATGAAAAGTGAGGGAGCTACCCTTAAAAATGCTTGTTGCAGTCTGAAAGGCCACCACCAAAATGCAATGGAGTACAAAATATGATACTCAAGACCACATGGCACAAAGACCATCTTTGTCTTCATCAATTATTTGCCTCTCTCTTGGCTCTGCTTTTTCTCAGCTTGTTCTTGCCTCATGAGCACCAGAACCCTCATATTCATCATATCTCAGTGGTCTGTCCATTGTGGGTTGGGTTGTTTGCGTTTGGGGGTGTTATTCTTTGCTAAGTGGTGATTGAGATAGCCTTGTCTTAACAGAGACATGTAGAATTAAGAGCTATTCTTTCTTCCTTAACCTTCCATTCTTGAATTTGGTGAAAGTTGCTCAGTTGTATCCAACTCTTTGCGACCCCATGGACTTTACAGTCCGTGGAATTCTCCAGGCCAGAATTCCAGAGTGGGTAGCCTTTCCCTTCTCCAAGGGATCTTCCCAACCCCGGGATCAAACCCAGGTCTCCCGCATTGCAGGTGGATTCTTTACCAGCTGAGCCACAAGGGAAGCCCAAGAATACTGGAGTGGGTAGCCTATCCCTTCTCCAGGGGACCTTCCTGACCCAGGAATCAAACCCAGACTCCTGCATTGCAGGCAGATTCATTACCAACTGAGCTATCAGGAAAGCCCTGAATTTGGTGACCAGAAAGGAATTTTCAGAGGTTATATTGCCCATGGTTCTTTCTTATAAGTAGAAATCATGACGTTAGGGATAAACATTTATTGAATTCCCACCATGTGGTGAAGATTGTGTTGCCTGTGAAATGGCTCCTTTTCACAAGGACTGAATAGTCTATTGAAGGAGACGCATGTGTGAACAATTACAATGTTATGTGACAAAGGTTATCATAGATCTAGGACCAGTCCAAGCAGATACTTGTCTCCTCTTTCCTTTCAAATTCTCTAGCCAAGAAATTGCTACACTCCTCCTTGGGAATGCACAGGAGTAGCAGGCCCAGAAGGCTTCATGTCTACTGGGCTAATTCCTAGGCTTTCTGCCTGTGGCTGGCAGGTTTATGGGTTGAACTTGGCTCCTCACCAGGCCAACATACCTTCCAGCTCTCTTGACATTTTCCTTGTCACACTGGACCAGACGAGAGGATATGGATGGACTTTATGGACCCACCCAGCTCACAGCTCACCTGGGGGGGATGAGGCAAAGCTGGCTTGGTCATCTGTGACACTTATAATGAAGGCCCAAGGGGTTTTGCCACCACCTGGCACATTGCTCTTCCTAATTCAGTGGTCACCTTTAGCTTTTTTCTTAATACCTTGAAAAAAGTTCTTGAGCCCCTCTAGTCTATAGAAGAAACATTGTTGCTGAAGGGGAAAAATTTTTTTTTTCTGGTTTCACTGGTCTGCATGGAATTTTGTGGTCAGATTTGCCACAGTTCATTTTTCTTTGCTTGGTGTCATTTTGAAAGCAGTCCCAAGTGAAACCCTGCTAAGATACCAGTCAACACCTCCAGCCTTGACTGAAACAGGAAGGGCACTTGCCAAGCTCAGTCCCCTCTAGGAGGTAGATCCTGGGCAAAGCCAGGAACTGTGAGGCAACAGAGGACAGCCCATCCTGACTATGGGCCGCCTCTCCGTAGATGCTCATTGACGCTTCCACAATCGTGCTGAGTGGGATCAGAGTGATTCAGCACCCTTTCTCTCTTCAACCTGCTGAAGGTATTTATTTGTGGTAATGCCGTATTGTGAAGAGGAAATAAAAAGCCTCTTGATGAAAGTGAAAGAGGAGAGTGAAAAAGTTGGCTTAAAGCTCAACATTCAGAAAACAAAGATCATGGCATCTGGTCCCATCACTTCATGGGAAATACATGGGGAAACAGTAGAAACAGTGTCAGACTTTATTATTTTGGGCTCCAAAATCACTACAGATGGTGACTGCAGCCATGAAATTAAAAGACACTTACTCCTTGGAAGAAAGTTATGACCAACCTAGATAGTATATTGAAAAGCAGAGACATTACTTTGCAGACTAAGGTCCATCCAGTCAAGGCTATGGTTTTTCCTGTGGTCATGTATAGATGTGAGAGTTGGACTGTGAAGAAGGCTGAGTGCCAAAGAATTGATGCTTTTGAACTGTGGTGTTGGAGAAGACTCTTGAGAGTCCCTTGGACTGCAAGGAGATCCAACCAGTCCATTCTGAAGGAGATCAACCCTGGGATTTCTTTGGAGGGAATGATGATGAAGCTGAAGCTCCAGTACTTTGGCCACCTCGTGCGAAGAGTTGACTCATTGGAAAAGACTCTGATGCTGGGAGGGATTGGGGGCAGGAGGAGAAGGGGATGACAGAGAATGAGATGGCTGGATGGCATCACTGACTCGATGGACGTGGGTCTGAGTGAACTCCCAGAGATGATGATGGACAGGGAGGCCTGGCATGCTGCGATTCATGGGGTCACAAAGAGTTGGACATGACTGAGGAACTGAACTGAACTGAACTGAATGCCGTATTGGAAGGGGAAATCGCATGTAACAATCTATACACAGCCTTCCAAAAATAAAGGCCAAAGAACATTCCATGGAGCACCAGCTCATTCTCTCAGCTCCCAGAGGATATGTCTGTAGTTACCCTTTAATCATGAATGACTGTGGGTAATTCAGGTCACTGGTGAGGTCTTCACATTCATTATTTCCCCTGCATCTCTTGATATTGAGTTGGGAGCAGCTCTTAATTGTCACATGCAAGTTTTCCCCAAGTAACAATTTTGTCAGGGATTTAGTTGATTGTTTCCTTAACAAAAAGCCTAAATGTTATTTCTGAAGATACTGGAGAATATTAAGATTTCCCTGTAGACATCTGAGAAGCCTGTCTTAATTGACACAAGCAAAATATCTGGCACTGGGGATTTGCAGCTTCAGCCTGGAGTGAATGAAAAGCTATCTTTGCTGTAAAAATTTCCTTTTTAGTGAAGGTCCAATTCATACGCAGAATCAGAAGCTAAATTCCAGGGAGATGGTTTCATCTTAGATTTTTAATTGATTCTTTTTTTCCTGCCTAGAGATGTTTGTGAGATATTTTTGTTTAAGGGAAATAACACTGTGCGTCTTCCTAACACTGCTTCTTTGAGGGGAAGTTAGAAGTGCTATGCAAGCATTTACATGCTACAGCACTTTATGAGTTAGAACATTTTAGAGCATTAATTTTTACCAAGGCTAATTAGATATCATTGGGTCAACTATAAAGCAAGTTCAGAGGCTATCCTATTTACCAGGAAAACAAATCTTTGACACAATAAAGCACTTAGGACAATGATTTGAAAGATGGATACTGCCATTGTCCCTGCCCAAATTCAATTGGCAAAAATTCCACTTTGAAAAGTTTTAAATATTGGGGTTCTGAATAGGACTTAACTTTAAAGGGAGTTGCTTAAAATGTTTAGTAAAATCATTCTCTGTGCAGTATTACTTTCATCCTTCTGAATTTTTTTCAATCACCTGTTTTCTCTTTTAAAGCACATATACCCGTTTTCAAAAATATATAAAATGGGATACAGCCCTAATACTGTCTGTAATACCCAGCCCTCTTACCCGGTTCACCTGGCTCAGGAAATATGGCTTAAGTCGGACAGCCGTATTTGACAGCAAGAAAATTGGTTGTGTTTACAGACTGCACTTTGCTAACAGTAGTGCCTAGCTTCAAGGAAAGGAAGAGAAGTGTTTCCCCTACAAAGAGATCACTGGCGCCTGGCGGTTTTGCTGCCGCTGCTAAGTCACTTCAGTCGTGTCTGACTCTGTGCTACCCCATAGACGGAAGCCCACCAGGCTCCCCCGTCCCTGGGATTCCCCAGGCAGGAATACTGGAGTGGGTTGCCATTTCCTTCTCCAATGCATGAAAGTGAAAAGCGAAAGTGAAGTCGCTCAGTCATGTCCAACTCTTAGCGACCCCATGAACTGCAGCCCACCAGGCTCCTCCGTCCATGGGATTTTCCAGGCAAGGGTACTGGAGTGGGGTGCC
Source organism: Aepyceros melampus (assembly GCA_006408695.1). Lineage (NCBI taxonomy): Eukaryota > Metazoa > Chordata > Mammalia > Artiodactyla > Bovidae > Aepyceros > Aepyceros melampus. The sequence continues at coordinate 243,403 of SJXQ01001467.1, forward strand.
ATTGGTAATCAGCAAGATATAATTCTAAGAACCATTTATACCAAAGAGTTTTTATGTCCTCAAAATTGTAACCTTTGGCAAGGACTTGCTCACCCCAAGATGTAGTCATTTCTGTTTGATAATTTTCTTTGTTCTATGCCACTAAACTGCCACAGCATAGCTCCTGGATGATACACTAGATTTTAGGGGACCCATCAGGAAGCATAAAGAGTCAAATTGGATGGATGAGGTGGTCACCAGCCTGCATAAAAAGTTTTAATTGAAAATATATGGAGGCAAATTTTCCTCTATATTTATTAACTGGTTCTGAAAAACTTAACACTCCAAAAGTTAATTCATTCTGCTAATCACTGCTTATTGAAACTCTTCTTCAGTTGAGTAAGTTCTCCTTAGCTACTTTCTCTTTGTGTTATTCAATTAAATGTATTTTGCCTCTTAGCCAACATTACTCATTGATTTAGAGCAACTGTTTCATGTCAGTCACTCCAGTGAAAATTGAACTATGGCTTGAAAGGTCTCAAATCTTTCCTTAAGCTGCCATATTTAAAACTCAGGCTCCAGAAATTTTGCTTGCATTCCATAATATTTGGGAGGTTGACCACAGTCTGCAGTTATTCTGGGCTATTTTTAGAACACAGGCTTATGCCAGCACATTATTTACATTGGTCAAATTAGCTGGCTACTTGCCAGGTGGTCTTTTTCTTTTCTGAAATGCTGACACCGTCTTAATTCTGCTGCTCTGACAAATGCATAGATTTCTTAGGGGTGGGGCACACGTGCTATATAACTGCAAAAGAACAATAATTATCTCAAGCATCTGCTTATATAATCCATTCCCTTTTTTCAGAAAGAGCCGCAAATAAAAGCAGAACTTTTTAAAAATCCTCTTTTTTTTTTTTTAAGTGATAGTAAACATGTTGCGATTCCTGGGGTGCCAAGTAGGTTCAGATAACCAAAACACAGAACGAATTCTGGAAGACCATACGGATGTCAAATGCAACACCATTCCCTTTTTTCCATGGGACTATGTCATATTGATAGTTTGCTTTAATTTTCTCGCTTGTAAAATATGCTGGTAAGACGTGGGCCTGTTTGAAATGTAGGGAGGGAGACAAGATTTCCAAACTCGTGGAGTGAAATGAGATGGGGCTTGTGAAAGCATAATACACAGAGCGGCGAAATGGCTCTGTAACATTTTCTAGCTGACCAAGTGTTTTAAATATCAAACTGGGAACATTACCCAAAGTTTCAACACATTTCAGTGTATTATACACTACATGCCATTATTAGTCATTTCAGAACAGCTTGAAAAATTGCACAGAGTTCAGTGGATGGCCCAGTCCCGTTAGAGTAATAATATAGCTGAAAACATTCCTCCATGCCTCCACATGAGAACCTTCTTACACTTTATAAATTTGACTTTGTTAATCCTTGCAGTTTCATTGCCTGGTTGACACATTTTCCAGTCTTTTAGATGTCTCTCTTTTTTCCTTATGTAAGTGTGCAATAGCAAGGCCTCCATTTCAGGAAATGGATGCAGTCCTTGACTTTTACCCATTCTAATATGATCATTAAGTAACCCTGGAGGAAAAGGGAGCACTTTGAACAAGAGATGTGAAGCAGATGTAGCTTCAGAAGTAACATTCAAAAATGTGCATTGGATATGACGTCTTTTCACATTTCAGAAATTGCCAACACAGTGGATTGTTTAAAATATATGAAGTGAGATTTAGCAGCTGGGGAACACTTGTTTATCTACTTCGTAGTGTTAAATCCCAATAAATGTTTTGAACAACGAACTGGTATGTAACATTATTAAATAACTCTTTCTATGAAATGAAACTTGTTAGATCTCATGGCACAGCTGAGTTTTGTAATATCAAAGGATTATGGGCCACATGTTAATCTGGGATAACATATAATCACATAATTGTTATAGCTATATTTCAGAAGTTGTTAAAACTTTAGTATGCAACTTTATTTTCCACATTATGGTAAGATATGCTTTTTGGGCTTCCCTGGTGGCTCAGCGGTAAAGACTCTGCCTGCCAGGCAGGAGATGTGGGTTTGATCCCTGGGTCAGGAAGATCCCCTGTGGAAGGACATGGCCACCCACTCCAGTACTCTTGCCTGGGAAATCCCATAGACAGAAGGTCCTGATGGGCTACAGTCCACGGGGGTCACAACAGAGTTAGACATGATTTAGTAACTAAACACCTGGAGGAGGGCATATCAACCCACTCCAGTACTCTTGCCTGGAGTATCCCCATGGACAGAGGAGCCCAGTGGGCTACAGTCTATAGGGTTGCAAAGAGTTGGGCAGAACTGAGTGACTAAGCGCAGCACAGCACAGTAACTAAACAACAAGGTATGTTTTATAGCCAGAACTGGGGCCAGAGTCTCAGATTTCTACTTGTTTTGGTCAAATCATCCACTGAGGGAAATAATCAGAATGCCTAGTTTATGTTTTGTGATCAAAACTGCCTATTTGGTTGATTAGATGTCCATTTTTGTCTTGTTGGGTTGACTTGTAAGACATCATCGTAGAATAGTGTTCTGGATTTTAGTTCTACCAGAGACCACAGCAAGATTCTACTGATCTGACTCATCTCGGTTCAGATGCAGGCCCTCACCTGGTGGTAAAAAGTGGTCTTGCTAGTCCACTCCCCCTTCCCCTAGCTCTTACACAGAGATTAGGAAAGTCTCCTCCCCTGGAGCCTATTACATAATGTGGGCACTGTTACCCTAAAAATTGATTGAAGATCAAAAAGCAAGACATCTACTAGCGTCAAGAGAAGGTATGAAGCTCATGCCACAAGATCTGGCGTGAGAATCACAACTTTCTCTTTCTGTTTTAAAAAGAATTCTTGACATTTTATACTGGAATATAGCAATTAACAATGTTGTGATGGTCTGAGGTGGACAGCAAAGGGACTCAGCCATACATATTCATGAGATATAAGTTCTTCATTTTTCTCATTCTGGATTTTGTCTAAGGAGATAGAAGGGGGCTGATGAGGTGTCCCAGGGACGTAGGTGGGCGTGCCCAGTACTGGATGCCATCTCTCCACATAGCCCCTGCTGATTCCCTCCTCATCCAGGCTGGCTCCTGGTCACTGGCCGATGTAGACCTCTGCTCCTTTACTGATATTCCCATCTGCAAAGCCACTTCAGGTCCTGTAGCTCTTTGTTGCTTTCATACCTCACAGGAACCATTTTGTGCTTTGAGGAATAGAAAATCTGTGAAGCTAGAAATTCCATGCCGCCTTGCCTTTCCTTCTAAGCCCATTCCTGGGGAATGAGTCATATGTATCTCCTTGTCTTGAGTCCCACAAAGCGAAGATTGATTCCCTCCTAGGACTGGAGTTTGGGGGTTGGAGGAGGAGGGAGTAAGGGTCTTTATCCCAAGCCCTTTTGGTTTTTACCATTTTATCTGACTCTTCTGGCTTCCAAGAAGTCTTTCTCTATTCTTAGAAATATTGTACTCTTGTTTGTTGTTTAGTTGCCAAGCCACGTCTGACTTTGAGCGACTCCATGGACTGCAGCCCTCCAGGTTCCTCTGTCCATGGGATTTCCCAAGCAAGAGTAGTAGAGTGGGTTGCCATTTCCTTCTCATGAAGTATTCTCCTTAACCTCTAAAGATTAACCATCTTTCTTCCTCAAATTATCTAAGCTTTTGAAGGGAAAGACAAATTGAGAGTGAGAAAAGGAAATTCTGAGAAAAGGCACTGTTAGCTATTTCAAAACATTAAAATAGTACACATTCATGGATTGCTTGTAATCCAGGCTCTGTGTTTACAAATAATATTTCATCCTATTTTCAACACCTTGTAATGTAGGATCTTTAGCTTTATATATATACAGAAATCTAAGCACGGAAAGGTTAGATAACTTGTGTAAAAACCAGTAAGCAGGACTAATGAGATATGAACCAGACTTTTCTGACTCCAGAGCCACAAATGTATCCCCTAAAACAGTGGAACCCTAGAGATTCTGATATGACTGGTCAGGATGAAGCTGAGACATCAGGACTTAAGTTTCTCAAGCGCTTCGGTTCAGTCAGAATTGGAACCTTGAGCATAAATGCTATGCCCCAAAATACAAGCACCATTTCAGAGAAAGTATACCTCATTTGGGGCTTCCTAGGTGGCACTAGTGGTAAAGAAACCGCCTGCCAGTGCAGGAGATGTGAGTTCGATCCCTGGGTCAGGAAGATCCCCTGGGGGAGGGCATGGCACCCCACTCCAGTATTTTTGCCTGGAGAATCCCATGGACAGAGGAGCCTGGGGGGCTATGGGCCATAGAGTCGCAAAGAGGCAGACACAACTGAAGTGACTTAGCCCAGCATAGCACAGAACACAGCTTTCTTGGAAGTGTCTAACAGAGACGGATCTTTGGTTTTTAATCCTTGTCTTTGAAACGTGAAACTATAGCCAGAGGAATAATTTGCATCATTGAAATATTGAGCCAAAAAATATATGCTTTACCTCATATCTTTTTTGTGGCTAAAATGATTTCTGAAGGCTCATAGGTTAAGATGGACCCCTGGTCATCTTGGAATTCAATGGTAAAGAAAATTCTTTGAGGATAAATATTTAGATTAAATGATTAAGCTCTTCAAACACACAGAGAGAGGCCAAAGAACAGGCTCAATGATGTTGCTTGGAAAATTATTTGGAAAAAAACTTTCTTTAGAATATTTTCTGAGGGGGTAGGGGAGTGGGAGGGCTATTTTTATAACTTCCAATGAAACTCATAAATGATATTTTTCCAAAAAGACTAATTTCATAGGAGGCCAGAGAAGTCAGTAAAGGCCTTAAATAGGTTGAACTTCTTTAGTTTTCACTTAAAGGCCATTCTCAATTGTAGTCCTTGTTAAAAGTTAAGCCGGGAAACGTCTCTGAGGAGAAATTCAAAATTTACTTCCAGCTTGGACTGGTCATGAATGGTGATTATCTGACTGTAATTCAAATCATATGGGCTACCCTTGTTTTCTGCCCTACTCAAGATTATTTTTCCCCTTTTAAATCGAGCAAAATAGTCCTTGGCTTCAGGCAGACCTGTTCACATAAAGACGTGAAATGAGATGGTCTTCCAAGACCTCAGACTGCAAACTAATTTGTAAATCTCCAGCAAAGATGAGGGCCAGTACAAACATATCCATCATGAGCTCGATAATCTTCAATGCAGCCTTCCCCAGTGATTCATGAATGAATACATTTCAAAACTTGAAACTAAAATTGTCAGAAAAGTACAAATGTGGACAAAAGAGAGCCACTTACTTTATTTACATTCTAGTAGCAGAGACTCACTTTCCATGCAGATGGGGCTACTTATGCTTTTGTCTCTAAACAGCTGAGTGAAGCGTGAACTGAACTGCCATGTCTCTAGGAATATTTCCCAGCCTCTCAGTGCTGGATGTCATTGTGGACCATGTGTGCAGATTCCTGGTTTTTCTTGTGTGAAGTTTCTTTATGTGTTTTTGCTATCTTTTTAGGCAGAGCTTTAGACCAAGTGAGGCAGTATGGCCAGGTAGGGAGGGTTTGTCATCAAGAGTTACACACGGGGGTGGAGGTTCCACACTGTTGCTTACCGGTAGTGAAACATTAGAAAACCTGTATATGATTTGAGTCTTAATTTCCTCATCTGTAAAATGGGAAACAGCAATTTGTACCTCCCACGGTCACTGTGAGGTTAAAATAAGTCTATAAGCACAGATTACAGAGCATCAGAGAAACACCAGCTATTGGTATTGTCAGAGGTCAATAGGAGGATGCTGAAGACTGGAGAGGAAATGAAAATGTGCCTTGAAAAGGGAGGAGTGAGATAATACCCCCAGCCTCCTCCTTGCTCCGCACAGGTGCACGGCCACCACGAGACGCCTCAGTTGCTCGACCTTCTGTGCTTCCCTGATCATCGGCCTTAGAGTGTGCTTTGTTTTCAGAATTATTTTCACTGATACATACCAGATTCCTTTAAAGGGTCCTCAGTGTTCTACAAGTTTTAAGACTCTGTTCTGAAAATGTAGGCTCCCCTCTGGCTTGTTTATGATGGATCAACTGGACTTCTAGAAGTTGCCTCTAGCCATATTTTGTATTCATTCCCCAGCAACTGGTCAGCCCAAGGACCTCTGCAGTTTCATCTCCCTGTCTGTCTCTATTTCGTGTGTCTCTCTGAGACACATTTATTCAGGTGTTTGTCCTCATGCCCTGGTTCATTATCCTCATATGTTTATTTGGTCGAATCAACAGAGCAATAACTAGAGCAGCTCTTTTGGATCATCCTTTATATTGCATTTTAAATAAGATATTGTGAAATGCAGGGTTATTTTAAAAACTCACCTATGTGGCAACATTTTCTTCTGACAGTTTGCCCCAGTCGGCATGGGACAGATATTACTGAAGCAATGGGAACATCATACAATTGCTGCCTTTCAGATATTTGGGTGCAAAATGTCCCTCCTGAGCTATGGAAGGAAAAGAGAAGAAAACGAATAAAAACAATGACAACAAATTAAAGCATCATCAGGCACTATTCAGAAAGGTTAGAGCGGCCTGACTTGTAAAGGTCTGAAACTCAAGGCTTTCCCCATGTTAAACATTAAGTTCCTTGTCTCCTTTGGAATCACAATGGAGCCGGGAAGCAGAAGAGTCAACAACAATTAGGTGGAAGAAATACCTCCATTATTTCTGGGGTACTTCCTGTGACTGATTTAAGAGTGTTAACAAGATGTCAAGCCACAACAGAGCCTCAGGTGGTGTTTCTTGTGCAATTTTGAGGAAGGGAGGAAGCACATGGCTTAAAGCAAAAGGTTTTACAGAAAAGGGCTTCCTTGGGAGGCATTTTACCTATTTCAGGTCACTAGGGCACCCTAGGAGACATCAGATTTCTTTCAGGGTATTAAGCCATGTGCCTGGGTGTCTCCCACATTCTTTAACTTACCCCTAAAGGAATGCTTGCATGGAATCTCTAGGATGTTCCAAAATGAATCCCAAGGCCCTTTGGATAATCAGAGACCCGGCCACTCAGCATAACAAATTTATCTCTTAATTCCTCCGCTGTAGAGTCAGCAATGGCCACATACAACCTTGCGGCTGTGGGTAAGGGTTTTTGAAAAATCTAATTTAGCACAATGGACACATTCCAAAGAAAGAGCGAACATCCTGGGTCATGTTTGTTTTTACAAAAGGAGCCCTGATTTTGTTAAGGATGACAACTGAAGCATCTGCAACTACAAGCAACATTTTTGTGCCTTGTTCCAACCAAAATTTTCCAACAGATTTTAATGTAATTTGCTCTCCTTGCAATGAGAAAAATCTGCTTCCAGGATGAGAAGTCAGGTTTCAGCAAAGAATAATAATCTCTTTGCGACTCACTTACAAGTAATTGAGAAGTGGGTTTTTGTACTGCAAATAGTGTAACGCAGTGCTGTGTAGGGGATGCCAGACTTGGGCAGGTGAGTGTGACCCTCAGGCATCTCCTGGAAGAGCCTCCTTCTGCCACATTTCTGCAGGCCAGTGTCAGCCAGGCTTCTGATGAGGCTCCTTGTGACAGGTACATCACCCATCTGCAGGGAGGAGAAAGCTCTGCTCCTTTGAAATAAATGGATAGAACCCATCCTCTATTTCCACTTGGGCTTTTTAACATATCCTCAGGTAAACACGAGTTTTCCTGGTTGAAAATACTATCAATTGTGACCATGGAGGAAAAGTGGAGAAGGCATTCTACTAACTTGAATTTCAGAGCTTGAAATAACACCAGATAATGCTTAAAGTGGAAGAAAGAGGAACCCCGTTTTCTCTTGTCCTGTGTTAAAAGAGTGCTTCTGGCAGAGTTCTGCAAGTTATTACATTAATTACAGTTAATGCTGGGCACCAACCTAAGTGTTTACATGGCTCGTATTATTTTCTCCTTTTATGTTATCATCCAGATTGTGTCTCAGACAGGCCCACATTTTTATGCAGATAATAAACTGAGTCAGGAGTCAGATCCACTAAAAGCATTATGCTGAATCTGAGTGTTTACTGGTGAAGCCAGGTCTTAGCATCCCCAGATCACTGATGGGACTGTGGCCTGGCTGCCGTTCTCCAGATTATACAGTTCATCGAGAGGATTGTTAAGGTTGAAAACCTGGGAACCCATTCATCAGTAGGACACAGGCTGAGCAGAGTGACCTCCTGAGGCTTCCCTTTCTATTTCGCCATTTGCTTGAACCAGGATTTTCATGGCTTTCTCTGACATAGATGGATTGCTCAAACTCAGGCAGATCAGCCCGGTAGAACAGGGGCAGGTTGTGTTCAACAAGGTTGGGTTGGTTAATATGGCCTTTTCCAGTAGAAAAGTAACAACCTGGAAAATATGCTCCTTTGTGCCATATTTTCTTTCCCCCACTTCCAACATTTGAATCATTTATTAAAGAAAAGAGCTGTTTTTTCCCCTTGCTTTCCTAGGACAATATGTTCTTCAAAAATATAAAATAGTGTAAAAAAGCCAAGATTTGAGGCCCAAGCCAAGCTACCCACAGGATATCCTAGACAGAAGCCTGAGGTTCTCTTCCACCAGGTGTCAGGTGTCACTGTTGTCTTACATAGGCATTAAGTATATGTGAAAAAATCTGCCCACTTGAACAAACAGAAGTGCACAGTAAATTCGATTAACAACTGATACGAAATTTGCTGAGTACTTAATTGTGTAAACATACATGTAATACAAATTCAGAATGTTCAGAGGGCACCCACTGAAAAGGCTCTCTCTCTTGCCCTCCAGAAGTCCCCTCAATTCCTTACATTTGAAACACACCAATGCAGGCAATACTCTTCCCCACATTAATCATTTCCTCCCTCTCCCCGCTCCCTCCTTCCTTAGTTCCTTCTTTTCTTCCTTCCTCTCTTCCTATTTTCCTGTGTTGTGATTTAAATGTTATTAATTCAGTCTTCTTTTCAGTTATCCGGAATTAATTGGGATTCAAGTCATCACTGATTCCCCTGTCTAGATTTGCTATCGAGGTGTTGAGATTGTCTGATGAGCTCCAGCAGAATACCTCAAAGCATTTCATGTCTATGAACATTTTTTAATGTTCCAGGTGGCGCTAGTCGTAATGTTCCAGGCTTCCCAGGTGATGTTAGAGGTAAAAATCCGGCTGCCAATGCAGGAGACATAAGAGACTCAAATTTGATCCTTGGGTCAGAAAAAGTTGCTTGGACAAGGAACGGCTACTCACTCCAGTATTCTCGCCTGGAGAATCCCAGGGGCAGGAGAGACTGATGGGCTACAGTCCATGGGTCACAAAGAGTCGGCCATGACTGAGCGACTAACACTCAGCGTGGTGTTTACCAAGTTAAACAGCTGTCAATTAGTTTTTAGAAAATGATTGACAGCCAAAAATCTCAACTGGAAGCCAGATAAGATACACAGGAAAGCAGATAAAGAGCACTAGCCAAGAGAACCCTGAAAAAGAAGAGCAATTGGGGGGGGCACCAGACATCAAAGCATGCTAGGAAACCTCTGTGATCAAAACAGCTTGATATCAGGACTTCCCTGGTGGTCTAGTGGTTCAGAATCTGCCTTCCAATGCAGGGGACACAGGTTGGATCCCTGGTTGGGGAACTAAGATTCCATATGCCACTGGGTAGCTAAGCCCACACACAACTACTGACCGTGTGCCCTAGAGCCTGCCTTTCACGACTAGACAGCCTGCACACCTCAGTGAAGACTCAGCGCAGCATCTCTGCCCCCAGAAGCTTGGTATTGTCACATGAGTAGGCAGAGTTATGGAGTAGAGCAGAGACTCCATAAAGAGCTGCACTTGAATACAGACATTTAGTTTATGAAAGAAGCCATTCCAAATTGGTGGAGGAGTGGACTTTCTACAAGTGGTGTTGGGAGAAGCACGTAGCCATTGGCAAAAACCAGAACTGGATCCATTCCTCATACCATACATCAAATTAAACTACAAGTAGGTATGAGGTTGAAATATAAAACCTGAACCTATAAAAATATTTTTTTTAAATATTGGCAAATTATTCCCTAACCTTGGAGAAAGTGAAACTTTCTGAACTATGACTCAGATCCAAGTACAATAAGGGGAAAAATTGATAAACTTGGTTGAACTGAAAGTTTTTTTTAAAAAATGTTGTATGGAAAAAAAAATCAGAGAGAACAGAAAAAATAATTTTTTTAATGCTGTGAATTAGGTAAAAAGACAAATGACAAACCAAGGAAAATATTTCAACTTATATAAAAAACAAATACCCCTAAGGCACAAATAAAAGCTTCTAAAGATAGAGGAGAAAAACTCCAACAACTCTATAGAAAAAATGGGCTGGAAATATAGACAACTGACAGAGTAAGAAATGCAAATCTCAAAAGTATGAAAAGATGCTCAACTTCATTCAAAATTTTGCTGGTCATTCAGTTGTGTCTGACTCTTTGTGACTCCATGGACTGTAGCCCATCAAGCTCCTCTGTCCATGGAATTCTCCAGAAAAGACAACGGGAGTGGGTAGCCATTCCCTTCTCCAGGCGATCTTCCCAACCCAGGAATCAAACCCACTCTCCTGCATTGAAGCGATTTCTTTACCACCTGAGCCAATTGTTCATAATAAATAAATGTAGAATAAAGACTACACTGAGATACAATTTCTCATTTACCAGATGCCAAAATCCGAAGGGTTGATCACAGAGTCTATTGGCAAAGCTGTGGGAAGCAGGCAGTCTTCATGGTCCTGGTGAGAATGTGAAATGGTTTAGTCCCAACGGAGGGGATGTCACCCCTATCTAGCAAAATTGCACGTGCCTTTACCCTCTGACCCAGCAATTTCACTTCTAGGAATCTCCATAATACCCTGGCCAAAATATGAAAAGATAAATGCACAATTACTATACTATAGCGCTGTTTACAAGAGCAAATGACTGGAAACCACCCAAATGTCCATCAATAGGAAGCTCATTAAATAAACCGTGAGACATCCACATAACTGAGTATTGCAAAGCTATAGCATGCAATGGGGGTCATCCTGGATTTAGCTGTAGAGTGGTTTTCAGGATTTGCTAAGTGAGCAAAGATGGGTGGAGGAAAGAATAGTATGCTGTCATTTATCTTTTATGCTATTTGCTTATATTGAGAACCATGAAAGAATAAACCATGCATTGAAATAAATGATTATTTTTGGGGGGAAGGGAGGAACTAGTATGATGCAAAAGAAGATGAAAGCTAGCCTTGTTAAATCTATTCTGTTTTGTAGATTTGACTTGGAACCATGAAAATGATTTATGTAATTATAAAACTGACTTATAAAATAAAATTTAAAAAGCAATCTTTAAGAGTTGAAAATAAAAGGAAACAAATAAACCCAACTGTGTATTGAGTTGGCGGCAGAACCAAGGAGAGAAGGACTCCTTCAAGTGACTTTTAAATGTGGTAACTTGACTGTGTGTTCCTGGTGAGTATATACTCTTAACACATTGTTGACCAGAGATGTAATAACAGCACAGACGTTAGTTCCTGCAGTCCCGGCGCCCATGGATAATGTGTTAAGGGCCAAAAGGACTGCAAAAAGAAGTCTTGTGTTGTTTCCAATAATCGTATTGTTGGTCCTAGTGCTTGCATTATTATTCTGATACTGCTTTAAGTATGGTGTAGGATAAAGCAAATAAATGATGATGTTGGCATCATTGAGAAATGGGATTTTTGGCATGAGTATAAATACAGTTGTAAGATCAAGAAATTTAAGTAAAATTGTATTAGTTCTGATTTTGAATTAGGAATATGAACTCTGTTTTTATCAAGCTCTGTCCACTCAAGACACCGGGGGCCAATGCTTAAACCAATACCAATGATTATATCTAGCACCCAAATTGTGGTTCTGCTAAAAGGTTCTTGGCAAGATGGCGGATTCCATGTTTGGGAGGAAATAAACAAGGTGAGCCTGGGGCAAGTTGTCATAAGTGAAAGCAAGGAAGATATCAAAGACGAGAAGGGACATGTCAAAAGAACTCAGGAGCCAACTTGCAAAAGCTTCCACAGGGCAAATATTTTAACATCAGTAAGATAACTAAGATGAATGGAAATTCATCAAGTATGTCTAAATCCAAGAGTTCCAAATGGTACTGAAAAAAATCACTGGTCACTTTGGGAGAATACTAAGGAATAACTCATTGTTTTGAAAATTGGAGAATAAAGGAAAGAATAATGCATTTATCCTGTTGTTTCTATGGGAACTGTACCTCAGAGAACAAAAGAGTTGATGAGAGGAAGTTTCTTTTTATACAAGATTACAGCTAATGAAGAGGATGAGAGGAGTGGTACAGCCAGGGAAAAGAGGCCGAAGCTTTTGATGCCCCTACCTAGGGTCAGAGGCTGGAGAAAAGAGAGCTGTTGTGCAAACTCCAGTGAATTAATGGATCTAGGAAATGATCCTCAGTGGCTGCAGACATTGCAAAATAGAGAAAACGCAGCTGATGGAAAAACACAATATTGCCTGTGAAGTGGTTTTGTGGACAATTTGAGTAAGACTCCAGATCCAGCTACCAACTGCAGGAAGGAGAGGGATGAGAGGAACATATAAACTCCATGGGGATGCAACTGATGAGGGGAAATACAGCACAATGACCTAGTTTCTTTAACAAAAATTTCCAGGATATTAAAAAACAGAGATGAGGAAAAGCCTATACATTATATATATAAAAAACTGTAGAGACTAAAAATCAATCACATTGTATAGACCGAGTTTGAATATTTCTTCAAACAAATAATTTTAAAATGTTTAAGAAAATCTAGGAAATGTGAATGCTGGGATATTGCTTAGATAACTTAGTAATAATGCAGAGTATTATTCCTTCTTTTTAAAGGTGATCACATTATTTAGAGGTGGTATTTTATAGAACATTCTCTTAGATGTACCTATTGAGATATTTATAGATGAATTGTGATATTTGAGATTTAAATAAAAATAAATTATAGTTTGAGGGGGGAGATATATGAGGTATAGATAAAAGGAGACTGGCCACAAATGGATTATTTTTGAATCTGGTGATGGTACTTCCAGGCTACTTCATTCAACTAGCCTCTCTACTTTTGCAGACATTGAAATGTCCATAATAAAAATTTGAATAAAAAGTAGAGAATAAGGAAAGTATAGAGTAGCCTTTCTTTCATTTCAGAATAGCTTTATCCAGTTAGAATTCATAGTCCACATACAAAAAAATGAATCTGGACTTTCAAATGTCCCTATGAACAGCTCACTTGAACCTTTAAAAAAATATTCAGTGATCTTTATTTCTGTTCACCTCAAGATATTACCATCACAATGATTTTTTTTTAAAGTCAGATTAAATCCAAGTTATCTGGGGATTGATTATAAAAGGGTGATTTCAGCCTATTCTTAAAATTTTCTTTTTACAAATGACTTGGAACTATCAGTGCTAAATAGAGGCAGCAAACCAACCACCACACAAAGCCTGATCTCGGATAATGAAAACTCTTCCCTCGTCCCTTCTGTCTTGTCCCATCTGTTTCAGTTTTTGAGGGTGAGTAGTATGGTTTCAATTTACAAATTGCCCTTGATACGACTGTGATAATTGTCAGTATCAGAGTTTTGAGGGATGCATAGCATAATAATAGATTTGTTATTAAATGTTCCTTGGGTTGAACCATTTGAAAATTAAGGCTTACATATAGATCCTATTACCCTCTAAATAGTGCGTTATTTGTGGTAAACAGCTTAAACTTTTGTAAGTTTTTTTTTAACTTGTTTTTGGATGCGCTGGTTCTCTGTTGCTTCAGGCAGGCATTGTCTAGCTGCCGTGCCCTGGCTTATCTCAGTGCAGCGGCTTCTCATTGCAGAGCTCCAGCATACTAGGCGTCAGCAGCTGCAGCATGTGACACCCTCGCAGAGCAGAGTGTCTCCTGATTTGGCAGGTGGATTCTTAACCTCTGGACCACCAGGGAAGTCCTTGGTTCTTTAAAAGTTTGCTGGCTAGATCTTGCCTGGCTTCATTCAGTCGCTAAGTCATATCTCTTGGCAACTCCATGAGCTGTAGCACACACCAGGTTCCTCTGTCCTCCACTATCTCCTGGAGTTTGCTTAAACTCATGTCCATTAAGTGGTTGATGCTATCTAACCATCTCATCCTCTGCCACCCGCTTCTCCTTTTACCTTCAATCTTTCCCAGCATCAGGGTCTTTTCCGAGAAGTCGGCTCTTTGCATCAGGTGACCAAAGTAATTGGAGCTTCGGCTTCAGCAACAGTCCTTCCAATGACTATTCAGAGTTGATTTCCTTTGGGATTGACTGGTTTGATCTTGTTGCTCTCCAAGGACTCCCAAGAGCCTTCTCCAGCACCACAGTTCGAAAGCATCAGTTCTTCTGTGCTCAGCCTACTTTATGGTCCAATTCTCACATCCATACATGACTACTGGAAAAACCATAGTTTTGAGTATATGAACTTTCATTGGCAAAGTGATGTCTCTGCCTTTGAATACACTGTCTAGGTGTATCACAGCTTTCCTTCCAAGGAGCAAGCATTTTTTAATTTCATGACTGCACACATTTACATGCGGATTTATCCATTCTTTGGATTTGGGGATCACTGTCCTTGCCTATACTAGACTTGCCTGGGTATGCAACCTTTCTTCCAAAGACTGCACCAATTATATCTGTTGTAATGAAAAAAGTTCTTTCAAATGTTTATGAGGATAATTTCTGTCAATTCTACTTCTCCGGAAAGAGTGAAATAAGTAGCTGGCAGATGATCAAGGCGTGTAATTTGTTTTTCTGAGTCTCTTGGTTGTTGGCTTTCTTTGAGCAGTGATAGATTGCTTTAAGAAAATTCACTGTAGGGGTTAAAAGACCTGATGAATTTATATTGAACTAATTTAATCACAAAATATTTGTTTACCTGATAAAAAGGATGCCTGAAGGAGATTCCCATCAACAGCTGATTCCCCTCATTGTGTTCACAGTTTAGTTTCTTTTGCTACAATTTTGTTTACATCAAATTTCCAGATACAAGTGTATGGTGTGTAATAGCAACATGGACATAAACAATACATTTCTGTCTCCGTTAGTTAATCTTTACATTGTGCGTTCACAAGGGCTGGTCTTGGTGCACAGCCTGAATCAGCGGTCTCCCCGTTTGGTGTCCGGGAATGCACATGATGGGCCCCGGGGAAAGGAAGTATTGGAACTTATATTTGCATTTGTTTTTATGAGAAAAAACTGAATCATATTGATGCCTGATAGGCTTGATGAAGTGTGCGTAGATAATTTTAAAATCCCTCATTGTGTTCACAGTTTAGTTTCTTTTGCTACAATTTTGTTTACATCAAATTTCCAGATACAAGTGTATGGTGTGTAATAGCAACATGGACATAAACAATACATTTCTGTCTCCGTTAGTTAATCTTTACATTGTGCGTTCACAAGGGCTGGTCTTGGTGCACAGCCTGAATCAGCGGTCTCCCCGTTTGGTATCCGGGAATGCACATGATGGGCCCCAGGGAAAGGAAGTATTGGAACTTATATTTGCATTTGTTTTTATGAGAAAAAACTGAATCATATTGATGCCTGATAGGCTTGATGAAGTGCGCGTAGATAATTTTAAAATAAATATACATGTATCAGGGCTGTGTGTTCACAAAGGTTGTTTTGGCTGGCTTGCATTCTGACTGATGAGTGCCTAGGGTGTCATTATATATTGTGAACTTCAGACTAGGTTGTGAGCTAGCTTCAGCCTTTAGATTACGAGTAACGAAAGCCATTGATGACTTTTAAGCAGAAGGAGGACATGATCAGGGATGCATTTTATTTAGTTATTGGTTTGTTTTTGGTGACGTGGCATATGGGACCTTTGTTCCCCAACCAGGGATCAAACTCAAACCCCCTCCATTGGAAGAATGGAGTCTTAACCACTGAACCACCAGGGCAGTCCCAAGAAGTGCACTTTAGAAAGGTGGCTGTGCAGAATGAATTGGAGAGGGGCAGAAACAGAGCAAGATGAGTTAGGAGACGAGTGCAGTACCCAAGGACTCCACAGTTGTGAGATGAAAACTTGAACAGGGGGTGGTGCAGCCCACATGGACAGACCTGGTGCTTTTGATAGCATTTTTGATGCAAAATTTTTTTAAAAAATATTCTGTTACATGTGCCCTGTGACTTTATGGGACATATTTGGTTATTCAGTACTGTGAAGGGATGTGTGTTGTGGTTAATAAAGATGTGCCCTAAATACATGGTTTATTTTTTCAGAATTTGAATAGAGAAAAATCAGTTTAATAGCAAAAGCCGACTTGTCTGCCTGTCTGCTGAGAACAGAGGCTTGTGGAGCCCTTGAGTCACGATTGCTCTCAGACAGTTGTTGACTTGCGTTATTAGCAGTCTTTCTCACTTGGACGTAAAGGCAGACACTGTCGATCGCTTTCCAGCGCAGAACCAACTCTGACATGTAGGAGGAGCTCAATAAATCTTTTAAACGTGCTCAACTTGGGACTTGCCCGTGAACATCAATTATCCTTGTTCTGAAGCCTCCCTGGCCCGGGTTTGTGCTGTGGGAGAGATCCCCAGGAAGGGCGGCAAGGCGTAGTGTTTGTGCCCCGGGCACGTACAGTTTGGAAGAGCTCTCATTTGCAAAACAACCATTATTTATTTATTTTTTTTCCAAGCGTTTTCCTGGCTATGGAAGATGAGCCGAGGAGGAAATGAGGTGTAGGTGTGTGGTACCCAAATGGCCACTGGCCTGATTGCAAGCAAGTAGTGTTGGGGGCCCCTGAGCAGGTCTAGGAAGGGTGGTGGGGGCTGGAGGGGGCTGTTAATGAGGACAGAGGTGCTTACGTTTTTGAGCATCATCCATTATGCATCCATTATCACTTCTTTCGGGGTTTTAATGTTTTTTTTTTTTTTCTGAAGGAACAATTGAAAAAGTATATAATCTAGTTTCCTTCCTCCCTCCTTCTGTGCCCCTGTTTCGTTTGGTAGACTATTTCATTAATTTATGTGGATTACAGGTTAGCAATTAAAAAATAGCAATGGCTAAGATGTATTGTGGAGAAGGAAATGGCAACCCACTCCAGTGTTCTTGCCTGGAGAATCCCAAGGACGGGGGAGCCGTCTATGGGGTCGTACAGAGTCGGACACGACTGAAGTGACTTAGCAGCAGCAGCAGCAGCATGTATTGAGCTCTTACTATGAGCTAGGTATTGTCCTAAACACTAAAACAGCTCAGCTACTTGCAGCTGACAGTGCCCCTCTGTGTGGTGCTACAGTGAACCCCATTTTGCAAATGAGAGAACAGAGACTTAAAATTTTCTTTATTTTTTAAAAATTTCTTGGCTGCACTGCTCAGCATGGGGGATCTTAGTTCCTCGACCAGTGATCGAACCCACGTCCCCTGCACCGAATGCATGGAATCTTAACTGCTGAACCACTGGAGAAGTCTCAAGAGAATGGAGACTTTTTAAGGAGGCCACGGTAGACGTGCACACTTTCGCCCTGTCACAGCGTTCATAAATGATGGGCCTGAGAACTAAACCCCAGCAGGCTGACTCCAAAGCCCCCGGATGTAACTACCACACTATCCCACCTGCTCCTGTAGTATGCTTTAACTCTTGCTTTCCTGGAGTCATTCATTGCAACACCCAGAAGAGCATTTCTAATACAGTAGGCTCACTCCTCGGGGCACCTGGGGCTTAATCTGGATGCGGAGTTCTTGGAGTGGAAGGGTGGTGCTGTGTTCATCTTCATATCCTTATGCCTCTCCTAGGACAGCTACTCAATAAATAAATATCCACTGCCTGAAACTCAGATGACCTCATTTCCCTTGTGGCTCAATCCTCGGGCTGTACAGGGTAGTGCCAGAAAGGATTTGACATTTATTTTGACTTTTTGGAAATGCGAGAGCTCAGATGAGCACAGCAGTGTGCCTACATGGTCCAGGAAGGCTGCTTCAGGAGCCTGTTATATCTCTGGGTGCATCCTAGGGAAACCTGACCACGGCAGGAGTGACTCAAGATGGACTTGCTGATGCCGTAAAATTGCACTCCGAGGTGAAAAGCCGGAGAACCAAGTTCCAGGGAAACAATGAGGATTTTAATTGGCTGCATGGCGAGTGGAACTGCCTGGTTTTTCCTGCTTGTTCCTCTGTCACCATTGCACCGCTCTGCTCTGAACTGGGCACAAAGGCTGATGGATGTGGGTGGTGGGGCGTGGATGCATTGCTGAGTCTTGTCCCGCTGATGACCACTGTGGCGGTTGCATGGCACAGACAGGAGGGGTAGGGCTATCCATTGTCCTTCCACCCTTTTTCGTAGGCCACACCAGCTTTTTAGTCTAGAGGGCTTTTCAACCGGGATCCCCACAAACAGCCCCTGGGGTGGTATATCTGTCTTTTAATGTTTAGTTCCTTAACCAGTTGGAGCTCTTCATACAGAGCTGTTGAACGGGTTAAGAAATATAGTGAGGAGTGACTCGTAACATTGGGATCCTCCCAGGCCTCACCCCAACATGGCGTCAGTGTGATCCACTAGGACCTGACCTCGGGACATCCATGTGGCAGCGAGCATTGGGCAAGAGTGATCAGTTACAGCTCAAGATACCTCGAGGGACAGAAATCCTAACTTGATGACAAGGGGTGACAGGCAATTGGACCCAAGCACACTTTACATTGCATTATCAGGGGGAGAGGTTACATTTTGGTTTTAAAAATACCCAAAACTTTATCTTTTTTTGGAACTGCTGTAGTATAGGATGGAGAACAGTTGCTGGAGGAAGAATTAAGGGCTATGTTTTGAAGAATCAAAGCAACGATTTGTATTTTTACCTTGTGCTTAGTAGGCAGTCAATACATATTTGATGAGCACTACATGAAGAAAAACCTTGGGCTAAGTGCTTAACCTCTCTGGATCTCATTTTCTGTATCCATAAAAGAGTAAATCTGGATCACATGATTTGATGGTCTTTCCAAGTTTTGACTATCTGTGGCTATATTTTTCTCCTTTTTTTCTAAGAAGACACACTGGAGGAGGAGAGATTTAATTAAACAGAATTCAATTAAGTCAGCGTATCTTAGATGAGATCAGACTTTAAGGCATCCTTTTAATCAGACACTTTATAAATGGTGAGTTGACAGATGCCTGGGGAGTGTCAGAGACACCAACAAGAAATTCAGAGGTCAGTGCGGTCAGAGGTTGACTGTAGTAATTTAGTCCAACATGGATGGTGGCGCTAGTGGTAAAGAATCTGCTGCCAATGCAGGAGACACAGGAGATGCTGGTTCAGTCCCTGGGTTAGGAAGATCCCCTGGAAGAGGGCATAGTAACCCACTCCAGTATCCTTGCCTGGCGAATCCCATGGACAGAGGAGGCTGGTGGGCTACGTTCCATAAGGTCGCAAAGAGTCAAACATGACTGAAGCAACTTAGCACACATGGATGGTAGAATTTCATAGTTGGGAATGTGGATCAGACTACTCAGACTGAGTCTGGATCCTGGTTTTTCCACTTACGAGCATGTCTTTATGGGGCTTCCCAGGTGTCATTAGTGGTAAAGAACCTGGTTGCCAGTGCAGGAAATATAAGAGACCCTGGGTTCGATCCCTCAGTCGGGAACATCCCCTGGAGGAGGACAGAGCAACCCACTCCAGTATTCTGGCCTGGAGAATCCCATGGACAGAGACCCTGTTAGGTTACAGTCCATAGCGTTGCACAGAGTCAGACACAACTGAAGTGACTTAGCATGCAGTGTGTCTATGAGCAAAAGTCTCCTCTTAAGCTTCTGCTTATGTGACCCCGTGATAATGATACACCTTTCCTCATACCACTGGTGGAAGGGTTGAATAGAAATGTCACTAAAACACTTGGCACAGTGCCTAGCATGGAGGCCAAGCACACATTTGAGAGACAGAAAAAGGACATGTTCTCTGTGTACCTAATATTTTCTGGAAGACTTAACTAAACAGTTTGAGCAATGGCATTCTCTAGAATTCTCCATCTACTCCAGAATGGGGGAGAATGCCTCAAAATATCTTTTATGAAGAAGATGCCATAACAACATGATATTCCTTTTTCTGACTCAATCATCACTCAGGGAAGGAATGTATTGACCTACCAGTGGGATCATTCCAGTCTGTTAACAGTTTATTGTTTCTCATTAAAAATCCATACATCGGCATTCTGGTTATCTCCTAGTCTTTTATGAGTTCAGTTACTGAGAGTTCATTATCCAGGGTTTTCCCAGCTCCAGGAACTAACCAAATCTACTGAAATGAAGTTCCTGGAGCAACAAAGGGGAAGGTCCCATCCTGGACTGAGGTCCAGACCCCAGTCCGGATGGCCTAACAGACATTTGACTCCACTGGATTACACTGAGATTACACATTTTCCATCCTCTACCAGACTTTCCTATAAAGTAAAGGATCTCCACTGGGACTACTTGAGTTAAAAAGGCCACAGATAGAGCCTAGGTCCTGGATCTGTTACCAGTCCCTGCTGGTTAAGAGCATCCAAATGCAAAACTTAAGAATGTCCAGTAAGTGAAGCAGGGACTCTTCTACCTTGGACAATAGTTATAATCACCTTGTGTTGATTGGCACTAAGCCAAGAGAACTGCATTTTTACGATGATTATGAAATGAACACAGAAAGCATGTGAGATGTTGGAAGTAACAGCTTGAAGCCATCGCTTATCTCCCTCCTCTCATCCTTTCAAGCATCCTGCCATGGGGTTTTAAATGAAGATATCCTCATTTGATAAGGAGGGATCTGACGTTCAAAGAGGTGAGAAACACCCATAAACTCTTGGCCATTACAGGGCAGAGCTGGGGCTCAAACCCAGGTCTTGGAGGTAAAGCTTGGATCTTTTTATCTTTGCACTAGATTTGAGGTTGTGATTTTTTTGAAATCGTCAGAAGCAAAATTCAGATCATTTTTACATCTTTCAAGTAGAAAAGGCAGTCGTTGGCTGTTTAGGAGAAGGGACAAGCTGTGTTACGGCAGGTCCTCAGCCAGGCTGAGTTTGTTGTGCCCAGTATTCCAAGATGCATGAAGGTATAGCATGGCAATGGATTGTAAACCATTCTTCTTGCTTTACTTGTTTCCTCATGTGAAATTCTCTCAAAAGGCTATATAAAGAAAGAAGGGTAACACAAGCTTATACATTGATTTTGATTACTTTTGTTGGTTTGTATGAAACAGTAGCAAATTGCCACCAGTGCTCCCCTGACTCACCTTTCAGAATGGGCAGGTGCCAGTCCTGTTCATTGACAAGTCTCTAATTTCACCCGCAAGAATCCAACAAACACCCTCTCTACAATAGCAGTTTTGTGTTTCACACATTGTCAAGGGTGAGCTGTTCTGGGCTTATAAAAAATTTTTACTTCCCACCTCCCATCCTATCAGCAATGAAAATATGAATAAATGTCAAGTAACGAGCTACCTCTGTCAAGACAGATGCCACACCTGTGACCAGGGACCTGTGAGAAGGCACTAGCTCAAGACTGGGTCATTCAAGTGCCAAGCTGATCACTCCAATCCCACAGAGTATGTGATGAGGATGCGAGGGGAGCGCCTCACCTTCACTGAGAAAAGCCCGATAAAGAACTGTCCATGGCTTTACCAAGGTGGATGCCCGATGCAGGTTTGGGGTCTAAAAATTGTGTCAAGGGTGAGCTGTTCTGGGCTTATAAAAAATTTTTACTTCCCACCTCCCATCCTATCAGCAATGAAAATATGAATAAATGTCAAGTAACGAGCTACCTCTGTCAAGACAGATGCCACACCTGTGACCAGGGACCTGTGAGAAGGCACTAGTTCAAGACTGGGTCATTCAAGTGCCAAGCTGATCACTCCAATCCCACAGAGTATGTGACGAGGATGTGAGGGGAGCGCCTCACCTTCACTGGGAAAAGCCCGATAAAGAACTGTCCATGGCTTTACCAAGGTGGATGCCTGATGCAGGTTTGGGGTCTAAAAATTGTGCAATTGAGGTGGCCACCTGATGCAAAGAGCCAACTCATTGGGAAAGACCCTGATGCTGGGAAAGCTTGAGGACAAGAGAAGAAGGGGCGGCAGAGGATGAGATGGTTGGATGGCATCACCGACTCAATGGACATGAGTCTGAGCAAACTCCAGAAGGTGGTAAAGGACAGGGAATCTGGAGTGCTTCAGTTCATGGGGTTGCAAAGAGTCAGACACAACCTAGGAGCTGAACAACAACAAGGTGTAGTCGAGGAAGAGTTGGCTCCTCAGATCCTCATGTTGATGTCTGGAGCCTGTACTTGCCAGAATGGAATAAAACAAAAGGAGCATCCAATATACATGTCAGCATGATGCATCCTAGGAAAATCTTGTTAGGGAGTCAGATATTCCAGAGGTGCTGATGAGCAATGCATTTGGTCAGTGCTTTGGAAACCAAGAGCCACTTTCATCTGAACTATTGTTTCTCCCTCAAAAAAAAAAAAAAAAAAAAACCTGGGGAAATGTTCTGCTGCCCTGTTTGATGTCTGTGAGCTATTTTCACTCATGCTGTGTGTAGATGCCACGTATAACTTGTGCACTGGGAGGATCCTTGAATGTTCCTTCATGTTCTCCCTAATTTAAGTCAGGGCCATGCTTATAGTGCAGACAGACTATCATTATAGATTTTTAAGACCTGCAGAGAAGGCCTCCAGCTTTGTGGGCCCAGAGCTTAAAAATCTTCCCTGACAAGTGATTTCTTCTTTATGCTTCACCTCTTTATTGAATGAATCAAGATTAACTGAGTAGTCATTACATGCAGCAACAAAAATAATAGCAGCAATAATTATGATAGTACAAGGATGTCCTGATCCTCAGTGCTTTCTTCATTTCGGCAGATGGCTAAGTGCTAGACATGTATTATTTTATTTAATCCACATGGCACACTACCCCAATCTCCATCCCATAGAAAAAGAAAGTGATAGCAGAGCACATTGGACATATAGGTGTTATACAACCTACTTGGACAGAGGTGTCACTTTTAAGCAAACTCTATCGTTCCACAAATCTTTGTTGAGCACCTAATATGTGCCACTGGAGATGTGGGGACCCTCTGGAGACAGTGGGGGCTCTGATCTCAAGGATTGTCCTTCTAAAGGATTATGACGTGTGTAAGCATCTCTAGTGTTAAATGGCTTAAAACCCCAATCATCTTTCATAGAAACTACATATCAAAGAGTATCTGTCAAAAACTCTGTGTAGAATCCAGAGCCCGATTGTTTTGTAATGGGGACTCAGCAATTTCTACCGCCCGCCCTTCCTGCCTCTGCCTGTCACCTTTCTGTCCAGCCTCCTTGAGTTCCTAGACCCGGGCTCTGTACAGACCTGTTTTGCCATGAAGCAAGCTTTCTGTAAGACACAGTTTCCCTTGGCACAGTCTGCTCTTCCCAGTCTAGAGAGTTTTGTTTTTTTGTTTATTTGCTTGTTTTAATAGCTTTGTTGAGATATAATTTGTGTAGCTACAGAAACTGTGTAATTCAGTGGTTTTTATTATATTCACAGATATGTGCAACTATCATTAGAATTAATTTCAATACTTTTCAACTGCAAAAAGAAATCCTATATCCATTATCAGTCACTCCTCATTTTCCCCAAGACCCCAGCTCCTGGAAACCACCATCTACTTTTGTTCCTGTAAATCAAGAGATTTAATGTGAATGGAATAACATACTATGTGATTGTTTCTGAATGGCTTCCTTCACTCAGCATGAATTTAAGGTTCATTTTTGCTGTAGCGTGTATTGGGACTCCTCTTTTCAGACTGTTTTCCGAAAGTGATGGTGGTGGTGTGTCACTAAGTCGTGTCTGACTCTTGTGACCCCATGGGGGTGTAGCCCACCAGGCTCCAATGTCTGGATTTCCCAGGCAAGAATACTGGAGTGGGTTGCCGTTTCTTTTTCCAGGGGATCTTCCTAACACAAGGATCAAACCTGAGTTTACTGCATTGGCAGGCAGATTCTTTACCACTGAACTACCTGGGAAGCCCTTTCCAGAAGTAGCTGTATCATTTTACATTCTCACCCGCAGTGTATGAAGTTTCTGATTTTTTTTTCATATCCTCACAAACACTTGCTATCTGTCTTTTAGATTATAGCCATTCTCTGCGTGAGGTGGTATCTCACTGTGGGCTTGATTTTCATTTATCTGACGGCTAATGATGTTGAGCGTCTTTGCATGTGCTTTTTGGCCATTTGTATATCTTCTCTGGAGGAATACCGATTCAGATTTTTGGCCCATTTGTAATTTTTCTTGTCTTTCTGCTATTGAGTAGTAAGAGTTCTTTGTATGTCCTATTAATATATACAAGTCTTGTATTAGGTATGCATATGATTTGAAGGTAGTTTCTCCCATTCTGTGGGTCGTCTTTTTACTTTTTGTATCGTGTCCTTCGGAACACAAAGGTTTTAATTTCAACGAAATCTAATTTATCCATTTCTTATTTTGTTACATGTGCTTTTGATGACATAGTTAAGAAACCAGGGAGTTCCCAGGTGGCCCAGTGCTAAAGAACTGCCTTGCAATGCTGAGGATGCAAGTTCAATCCTTGGTCAGGGAACTAAGATTCCACTTTCCACAAAGCGGCTAAGCCTGTGTGCCACAGCTACTGAGCCCATGCACCGCATCAAAGGATCTCACGTGATGCAACAAAGACTCCTGTGCGCTGCCACCAAGACCAGCTGCAGCCAAATAAAGTTAACTGATTAATTAGCAATATCCTATTTATATTAAAAAAGAATCCATTGCCAAATCTGAGACCATGGCTTACTCCTGCTTTGAAAGTTTTATGGTTTGAGTTCTTATATTTAGGTCTTTTATTCTTTTGAGTTTTTCTTTTCTTTTTTTTTTTTAAATGTGATGTAGAGCCTTGAGTGTTCTTGGAAGGAATGATGCTGAAGCTGAAACTCCAGTACTTTGGCCACCTCATGCGAAGAGTTGACTCACTGGAAAAGACTCTGATGCTGGGAGGGATCGGGGGCAGGAGGAGAAGGGGACGACCGAGGATGAGATGGCTGGATGGCATCACGGACTCGATGGACGTGAGTCTGAGTGAACTCCGGGAGTTGGTGATGGACAGACAGGCCTGGCGTGCTGCGATTCATGGGGTCGCAAAGAGTCGGACACGACTGAGCAACTGAACTAAACTGAACTGAGGAATACAACTTCATTCTCTTCTTATAATGATCCAGTCTTCCCAGTACCATTTGTTGGGAGATTCCTCTTTCTCCACGGAATGGTCCAGGTGTTCTTGCAGACGTCAGGTAACCATGGACACACAGGGTATTTACCGCCTCTCGGCTCCGTTCCTACCATCTGTCATTACGCCGGTACCACGTTGGTGCTTGGGTCGCACTGTTACCAGATCGCGCTGCTGGCAATCTGCCATATGCCAATAACACACTGCTACTCTTGCTTCGTAGTAAGTTTTGAAGTCAGAAGTGTGATTCCTTCAACTTTGTTCTTTTCTGAGATTGTTTTGACACTGTTCTGGATCCTTTGGAATTCTTTACGAATTTTAGGATTAGTCCGTTTCTAAAAAGAAACCAATTGGGTTTCTTATAGGAATTACTCTGAATATGTAGATCACTTTAAGAAGTATTGTTATTTTAACAATATTAATTCTTTTGCTTCATGACCAGGGGATGTTTTCCCATTTATTTAGAGCTTAGTTGCATTTTTCAACAATGCTTTATAATTTTTAGAGGAAAAGTTTTATACTTCTTCTGGTAGATATATTTGCAAGTATTTTATTCTTTTAGATGCTCTTATAAGTGGAATTGTTTTCTTAATTTCATTTTTCGATTTATCATCATCAGTGTATAGGAACACTTTCACTTTTTATATATTGACCTTGTATCCTATAACCTTGCTGGACTCATTTATTTGTTCTAATACTTTTTTCTGGTGGATTTGTTAGCATATTCTACATACAAGATCATGTCACCTGTGAGAAGAGATAGTTTTACTTTTAATATGTTTTTTTTTTAATTCTTTTTCTTGCCTAATATCACTGGTTATAATTTCAAGCAGTGTTGACTACAAGTGACAAGAACAAATATTCTTGTCTTATTTCTGACTTTTGGGGGAAAGCATCTTACTTCCACTCTTAAGTTTTAT
Source organism: Aepyceros melampus (assembly GCA_006408695.1). NCBI lineage: Eukaryota > Metazoa > Chordata > Mammalia > Artiodactyla > Bovidae > Aepyceros > Aepyceros melampus. Next base: position 269,519 of record SJXQ01001467.1, read on the forward strand.
GTTACCTGTGGGCTTTTCAAAGATCTCCTTATTTAGTTGAGGAAATTCCTTCCTATTACTAGTTGGTTGAGAATCTTTATGAAAAAAAGTTGTTAGGCTTTATCAAATGTTTTTTCTGTATAAATTGAACTAATCATGTAGATTTTGTTTTTTATTCTATTGATATGGTATATTATATTCATTGATGTGGGGGGCATTAAACCAAACCTGTATTCTTTGGAATAAATTCCACTTGCTTGTGGTGTACAATGCTTTTTATATGTTGCTGGATTTGACTTACTAGTATTTTGTTGAGGATTTTTGCACCTGTATTTGTAAGACACATTTGTCTTTAGTTTTCACTTTTGTTTTTCTTTGGATGCATTTGTCTGATTTTGGCATCAGAATAACGCTAGCCGCGCCCATTGCCATCTCTAGGTATCCAGGAAACAAATCTCTGTTTATAAACAACCTTGGATGGTACTTGACGCAAACGTTGCAATCCAGAGGAACCACAGGTGTCAGTTCCCCAAACGACAAACTGCGATTGCTCTCTCTGGTCACTCCCACAGCACTTTGTAGGTGGACCCAACGAAGAGTGGTCCTTTGCTGATTTTTCTTCTTCAAAGGGATGTCTGATCCCAAAACTAGTCAGTGCATGAGTATTTCCTGGGAAACTTTTTAAAAAATTCAAAAATCATTCCAGATTTCAAGAATCTCTGAAAGTGGCCCTCAGGAGTCTGTATTAAATAGATCTCCCCAGGGGATTATGCTGATTGGTCAGACTTGTACTCACTGTTACAAGCATGAGGTTTGAGCGCTGGGCAGTTTTCTCTGCTGAATCTGGACATAGAGGATGATCAGTCAATGCTGTCATCTGCCTAGATCCATGGTTTACAAACTTTACAAAAACTTGATTTAGAGTGTGAGATACATTTTACATCCTGACTCAGTACAAAATCTGTACATTTGTGTGTGTGTGTGTGTAAACTAAAAATTGTATGCAAAAATACCTACTCTTATTACAAAAAATATACTTGGATTTTTTCTATTCTATTCTCTTTTCATTCATTAATAAAAATACAATGATCAAAACCCACTAATTAATTTCACAATCAACTAATAGGTTTAAAACCCACAGTGTGAAAACTAAAATCCTAGAATGCATCTCAGAAGTCTTGACATTTCCCCCTATTACTATGTTTCTGGAAGCCCTAGTTTCCCCTTCTGTAAAGTGAGAAGAGTTTTAGATGAGATCAACTCTAAACTCTCAGGTTCTGTACATTCGTTAGGTAGTAAGGGTTTCTTGGTGGGCATCCCAAGTGGCACAGTGGTAAAGAATCCGCCTGCCAATGCAGGAGACACCTGAGGCTCGGGTCAGTCTCTGAGTTGGGAAGATCCCCTGGAGGAGGAAATAGCAACCCATTCCAGTATTCTTGCCTGGCAAATTCCATGAATAGAGGATCCTGGTGGGCTGCAGTCCGTGAGGTCGCAGAGTCAGACAGGTGAGCACAGCACAGCAGCACAAGTGTCTCTCTAGTTGTTCTTTGCTGCTATCAGTTCTCTTACGCTGGCTAAATGTATTATGCTTTCCAATCCCTCATTAGCTTAATCTCTGTACCCTCTCCAAGTACCCTGTGTCCCTCTTACATCAGAAAGGCCAGAACCAGCTCCAACAGATGTGTCCTGTACCAAGGGTAACTCAATAAAATCAATCATCTCCTTTCTTCTTACGCTTTTGTCTGCTGTTTGTTCTGTTGGAAGCATTAAAGAAAAGAAAAGAAACTACGTATTAGTCTGCACAAGCAATGTTCTTTTCTTTATTCCGTCATTCAGTAAGTGTTTATCGGTGCCTGCTAAATGTGAAATGATCTGTGTGTGCTGGGTAAATAGAAACGTTCAGAAGAATTCCTTTTAAAATAATTCTTATTTTCCTTATTCATACACAGAGATGGAAGAAAGAACAAGGCGGGGTATCTACATCCAGTTGTGTAACAGACTGCCAGTCTGTGCTGAAGTAGACAGTAGGGCAGAGGGGATAACGTTGTGATTTATATCGTGTATCATTTGGGAGAGGCAGTCTCAAATTTTAGCTGGGCTCCCAGTAAAGACAGTCTCAAAAACACTCTCAGCTCTGGTGTCAGGATTCTTCTGGATGAAAGTGACAGAAAACCCAGTTTCAATTGGCTTAAGCCATAAAAGATTTTTGTTTATTTATATCCCTGAAAAGTTTAGGATGCTGGTGAATTCAGGGCACCAGTGATGCTGCAAAGGTTTGGTTTCTTCCGTTTCTTGGTTCTGCCTTTCATGATGTTAGCTTCATTCTATCTGGTTGTACTCAGCAATTCCAGGTTCTCTATTGAAGGTGACAACTCTAAATCTAACATCTTCTTTGTGTTCAGATTAAAAGCGCCTGCTGCTGCCCCTAGATTTTCATTAGAAGTGATGCTGAATCTCACTGACTGGGTCTCAGGCCTCCTCCTGAACCAACCACGGTGGCTGGGGAAATACACATGCTGATGGGCTTGGGCCTGGATGGTGCGTCCCACCCACCCCCAGAGGTGGGTGTAATGCTCCCTCCAGACCTCATGGTCTGAGCAGCTGGGGAGAGGATGCTCAGGGAGAATCTGGAGACTATTTTTCTGTAAAGGAAGGATAGACTGATAGGGTCTTTGGGGTAAGAAGAGACCTATGCTAATGTCCTCAAATTACCTAGTGGAGAATGGGACTTTAAAAGCAAAAATGACTTATCTAAGGCCCTGCCAAAGATGGCACACTGAAAATGTGAGAGGAGGACAGAGATATGGACGAATATCCACCTCTAGCCTCAGGGTGGAGCAACTAGGCGGGAAGTATAACCTGCCATAGATTGTATTTACTTGCGTATTTCCTCATTTCTGTTTTCACCTTCTTCCTCCTCCTTTTAGAGGATAAATAATTGACTTATTCTTTTCTTCTACCACCTTGTTCTTTCCTGATGGACTGCTGCTCTTGTCCTTAGCAGTAATAGAGTTGCTCTTGCCATTGTGACTTATCAAAGAAGTGGGAGTCATGAATACTGTTTACTAAAAGGACAGAAGCCTAAAAGTGGCTTCAAGTTTTTCATGATGTGTCATGATAAAAGAAAACAAACACCAACACCAACAACAAAAAAAACAAAAAACCAGGAGGCTGCCCCTGACTGAAAGGAAACTGGAATCATCTGGGCAGGGGTTGGCATATTCGCCCTGCTGCCTGTTTCTCTGCATCCTGTGAGTGAAAAAAAAAAAAATAATGTTTACATTTTTAAATGGTTGGGAAAAACAACAAAGAATAATATTCTGTGACATAAAAAAATTCAAGTCCAACTTCAGTGTCCACAAATAAAGCTTTATCAAAATACAGCCATATTCATTCATTTATATATCACCCATACCTGCTTCACACTACAGACGCAGAGTGGCATAGTCATGTCACAGACTGTACTGCTTGCAAAGCCTAAAGTACTTACTGTCTGTCCCTTTACAGAAAAATCAGCCAACTCCTGCTCTTGGGGGCAGCCTGTCTGCAGAAATTTGACTAAATAATACCCACACACTCCCAATTCACTTTGCAATATTTTAAGGAAAATGAAGGTGGCATCAGTAAATACATTGCTGATGATGCCACTAGGCAGTGCAGGGGAATTCTATGTGTCCATCCTGTACCAGGTCAGCGTCTTGGACCCTGATTTCCACGATGCTGATGAGCCTTAACCTGGATGGACCTAGGTGTCTGGTCACAAAGATGCACCCATGGCTACCCTTCTCATAACATGCACTGGATTTTGAAAAAAGTCAAGGTTAGATATGTGTCTCTCGAATTTCTCTTAAGCCCCTGACCCTTGGGATCTCTTCTTTGCCAGAGGCTACTTGAGGGATCAGAGGCGGCAAATGGAAGGCGAGGCTCTACAGGGTGGCTCATCATTCTGAGATGTCTGGTTCTTTCGTGGATAATGGTGGTTTTCATGACACCCTCTCAATGATGCCATGTTCTCTGCTAGTAACGTTGCTCCTGACTTGTAAGCTGGGCTTTGCTCTGATTGATGTTTTTGAACCCCTGCCTGTGAAAGGGTTTGAGCCACATTGCCCCAAAGGCAGCACAATGCAGAGAAGGAGTACACATCTGAGGATCCGAGAGGCGAGCGGTTGAAACCTCCACTAGCTGATTGCCCGTCACAAGTTCTGTAATCTTTTCAAGACTCCGTTTCTTCATTTATAAAACAAGGGTGAGAATACGTTTACTTCAACCTCATGAACACTCTCCTTTGTTAGCTGTTGCTGTAACACCCAACACACAAACATATCGAATGCTGGGAATTGAACTGAAAGAATTTTAACTTTGAACTATTTCCTTCTTGGTCGAATGATTCACTGCCCATTATCTTTATGATACAATAATGTAAAAAGCCAGTGAAAGGAGTCAGTGTTTGTTTCAATGGACCATTAACTCTTCAGGTCTGATTTTCCTTGTCTTGCTGCTGAAGTCTGCATTAATTTTACATTAAGGAAATATTTGGAAGGCAGCAGCCAAAAGAGCAACAACAACAAAATGCTCTGTTAGTGCCACGGCTGTCATCAGAACTTCAGGAGACCTGATAGAGATGACTTTGTAGTTACAAACTGTGGGTCACTCTTTGTGCAAGGGCATAGCAAGTGCTTGCTTATACCTGGCCATAATGGAGGCCTGGCCCCTTCCCCAGGGAGCTCTGGTCTATGCTAAGAGGTCAGGCAGACGAGACTGGGGAGTCGAGCCCACGTACAGATTCTGAAGTGTCCGGATGGCTGATATAAACACGCCATCTTTCAGTTCTCTTTTCTTTTCAGATTTCCTTGCCAGAGTTTTCGATCACACTGTTCAGACATCAGTAGAGACATTTCTTTTATCTTGCTGAGCTTTTCCCCAGGCCTGTCACTGATGGGGGCGTTTAGCTTTTAACCGTCACCTCTGAATCATCTTTAAGTGGAAACTTGCTTAAAGGTAAATTTGATCATGTCTCTGACTGGTTTAAAATTCCTTCCCAGCTATGACAGTTTTGTTTTGTAATTTAATTGTTGTTTTTATTAAAGTTATACATTAACTTAGGGTTTTCTTTAAAGACAAATAGCAGTACTAGTTTATAAGGAAAAACAGCTGCCCTCCACCCTACCCCTCCCTAACCTCAATTCGTCTCTCTAACAGGAGATATTTTCCACTCTTTCGTGGTTTCATATCACTTTTCCCAGTAATACATTTTCACTCTGTGGTTGGCAGAATAATGGCCCCCAAAGATGTCCAAGTCCGAATTCCTGGAAACTGTGAATATGTTAGATTATGCAATGAAGGGGAGTTAAAATTGACAGTAGAATTAAGATTCCTAATCCGTTCACTTTAAAATAGGCAGATAACCCAGGATTATCTGGATGGGTCCGAGGTAATCACAAGGGACCTTAAAAGTATAAGAAGGAGGCAAAAGTCATGTCAGACTTGACATCATCATTTCAGGCTTTGAAAATGAGACAAGAAAGCCACAGGTCAAAGAAGGTAGGCAACCACTAGGAGTGTGAGGAGCAAGGAAATGGATTCTCCCCTGGATCCTCCAGAGGGGACACAGCCCTGCTGACACCTTGACTCTAGGCCAGAGACCCAATTCAAACTCTCAACCTTCAGAACTGTAAGATGATAAATTTGTGTTGTTTTAAGCTACTACATTCTTGGTAATTTGTTGCAGCAGTGATAGAAAGCTAATACATACTTTCATGTCTTGATTCTTTTTTTTCTTATTAGTTCTAGAGGTGGTCTGTTGACCCACTGTTGTTGAAGGTGAAGACCCTAAACTGTCTTGCCCAGACTCTCCTCCTACACTTTCCTCGCTTCTCACATCCTCCCCAACACTTACATCATCATTTCTCAGTTAGCATGTTCAACATGCGATATTGATTCATCGGAGGGGTGTATGTTGGACTGAGCCAGCCAGTGTACTATGATCACATGTCTTTTCTTGCACATCTTTTTCTTTCCACTAGAACTAATTATTGCTTTAGGTGTCTGCTTAGTTTTCTAGTGCTTATGTGTATGCTGCTAAGTCAGTTCAGTCGTGTCCGACTCTGTGTGACCCCATAGACGGCAGCCCACCAGGCTCCCCCGTTCCTGGGATTTTCCAGGCAAGGACACTGGAGTGGGTTGCCATTTCCTTCTCCAATGCATGAAAGTGAAAAGTGAAAGAGAAGTCACTTAGTCATGTCCGACCCTTAGCATGGACTGCAGCCCACCAGGCTACTCCATCCATGGGATTTTCCAGGCAAGAGTACTGGAGTGGGGTGCCATTGCCTTCTCCAGCTTATGTGTATACCCCCAAACAATTCACCAGAAGTATAAATCTCCTCTCAATATATTCTAACCCATCAACTGATCTCTCTCTTTTATCCTATTTGTGGAGACATCCTTCATCCCTTTTGTTGGTTTTTACTCTTTCACTCCCACCAGATCTGTCTGCCTTCCAGCTTTGCTTCTTGGCACTAATCCTGTATCTCCTTAATCGCCATTTAGTATTCTCTTTCTCCCATGTTGGAGCCTCTGTATCTTGAATCTCATTTTGTCTTCTTCCTGCTTTGCGAAATAAATAAAAATATAAATATTTTGTCTGTATATGTGGGGCACATGCTCTGAAGTGTGCAGAGAAAATAATGCATGAAACTACAGTTTGGAGAACTTGTATAGCTAAGAATGTCTTTATTCTACCTTCAGGCTTAATGGATGGTCTGGTTAGAAATGGAATTCTAGTTTGGAAGCCATCTTTCTTTTGAATTTTGAAAGCTTTGCTCTACAGTCTAACAGTTTAAGAAATCTGATGCTTGAGATTTTAAAGGTGATTTTCTCCCCATGGTTGTCTCAGTCCTCTATTCTGGAACACTTCTCTTCTAGAAGGTTGGACCTCTTGGAATTGTGCTTGAATTTTGTCTTTTATTTCCTACCTCTCTGGTCTTTTCTTCCTCTATTTGATCTTCCAAAATTATTATGGAATCTTTCATTTCTGCTCTCTGCTTTTTAACTTTAAGATTTTTTTTTATTGTTCCTATTTTATGACTACTCCCTTTTTATAGCCTCTGATTCTTATTTCATGGGTAAAATAATTTCTCTTGGCTTTCTGAGAATGGCAATTACAGTGCTCTTTTTTTTAAACATTGCTTTGATTTCCCACAAGTTTATTTATTTATTTTTTACTTTTGTTACCTTTGATCTCTGGCTTACAAGCTTTCTTTAAGTTAATGGTACTCCTTGATTATTTAAGAGTTTTACGTTTAAGCGTGTGTGTGTGTGTGTGTGTACTCGTGGGCTGTGTGTTTGTGCACTCACTGTAGGTTGATCCAGCTTCTTCATTCAGCAAGTCCCAAACCTTCAGCACTTCTGGATTTTTCTGTTGAGCTGATCAGTTTTCCAGGGAAGTGTCTTTCCATCTTCTACTTGGGACATGAGAGCTTTGCTTCAGGTTTTCTCATGGCTGAGTGAGAGAAAGCTGCTGGAGTTTTTACAGTTGGCTAGATGACTTCCAGTTATTTTTGTAGCCAAAAACATTACTGCTCCAAGAAGACCCACCTGAGATGTGGTTTTCCCATTGTGTGCAAATGTCTCCAGGTATCAGGTGCGGTTGCCTCTGAGGGTGGGTATCTGTAGCTTTCCTTTGAAGAGTGTCCCACGAGATGCTGGAAAGTTCTGCTGATATGTGCAGTGTTGCAATGACTGAGAGTTTATACTGACTCTCCCCCAGCCTAGGGCCATCCTTGACCTCAGGGTGGCAGTGTGAAAGCCTGACTCAGGATGAGCAGCTCTGAAGCTTTTCTTACCTTGAGGATTCTGTGGATTTTGCCTGAGAATTCCCACTTGTTTAGATTCCTTCCTCACTCCTTGTCCTGCCCTTCCTTACTTGTCTCCCCTGAACTCTTACTATATCACTTGCCTTCATCTCACAAACTTTTCTGGGAACCCATCTAAGACATCCCATTTTCAATATCGTATCCAAGCCTAATATACCTCTCTAGGGCCTCTCTAAGCATCTGAAAACCTGTCAAGTGGGAGAAAAGTTACATGTAGAATGTGTAGCTCTGAAAGACAGATCTTAGATCTTGGATGGAATTTACCAGGAGGCAGAGTTCAGTTGCTAGAGAACTTCCTTAATAAGTAGTAAGTTCACCATCCCCGGAGGTACACCAGTCAAGGTGAAGGCGTGCTTGATAAAGTGTCTGAAGACAGGGATTCAAACAGTTAATTCGTGGGGAGACTGACCTCAGTTCTGTGGATACTTGTGTTTCAACATAGGACCTCCTTAATGAAATAATGTGGCGTGGAAGCTGAAAAATCTCTTTGGGGAAGCATATTTTCAATTTTGAAGTTTTGTTTCAGTACCACGTGGCACTCCTTGGAGACTGTGAGGGTAATTAGAGTTTGCATGATCGTAGAGAGGTGCCCCTGTGCTAATTTCCCAACAGCAATTACAGCTTGATTAAAAGAGTACCTAAACAATTGCAGCAAAAAAATGCATTGATAGTAAATGCTTTGTCTGTTCTTGGCATTTCTCTGCCTCGTTTTCATTACCAGAGTGTAAGTCAGAATTGAATATTCACACGCATCCAGAATCATGTGCCTGGAGCTCATTGTTCCTGGGATCTGTTTGTCATCCCCTCAGCATCAGTGTGTACACACGGAACAGAGTTTGCTGATTCAGCCCTAGCAGTCCATTTGCATCTCTCTGACCCAACAACCAGGCATGGTTTTCAGCCATAAAGGCAATCAGGCTGGGCAGGAAGGTAGAGCACTGGCGATTTCATTTCACTGTAAAGACTGATGGTGTATCTCTGTCTATGAAGACTTTGGAAACTCAGGGTCAGGGGGCTGCGTCACCCCAAGTTGTTCCCCAAAGACTGTTGAGAATTTAGGCAGGAGAAGTAATTCCATCAGCAGATGACGTTGCCTGAGTACTTGGTACTTAGGTTCTTGAAAACCTGGTTCCATTTGCATCTCTCTGACCCAACAACCAGGCATGGTTTTCAGCCATAAAGGCAATCAGGCTGGGCAGGAAGGTAGAGCACTGGCGATTTCATTTCACTGTAAAGACTGATGGTGTATCTCTGTCTATGAAGACTTTGGAAACTCAGGGTCAGGGGGCTGCGTCACCCCAAGTTGTTCCCCAAAGACTGTTGAGAATTTAGGCAGGAGAAGTAATTCCATCAGCAGATGACGTTGCCTGAGTACTTGGTACTTAGGTTCTTGAAAACCTGGACTAAATAAATAAACACTAAATACTCAACTTTTTAACCTTTAAGAGACAAGAAGTTTCTCTTTCAGGAAATAAACATTACTATCTCTGCTTCCATTTTTTGTGCATTGCAAAACAGCATGGCAGAGTATCTAAATAAGCAAATGAGCAAGCAAATAGGGAGCTGAAAAGCTAAGGGGCCTTGAGTCTTGAAAGTAGTTAAAGCCAGGAGGATAGTCTTCGAAAAAAATTCACTTGAAATATAATTTATTTAGAATATTATGTTATTTATGCACTGTATTTGGACTCCAGACACACTCCTAGATACACTGCATTGATTGTCTTCCCCTGTAAAATGGGGAGTAAATTAGTAACTGTTAGGTTCTGTCTTTCTGTTCATTAAGTCAGTCCAACAGCAAATAGTTATTGAGTCTTCACTACCATCAGAGACTTTCCTAGGAGCCGGGGATACATGACGGTCAACAACACAGATGCAGACCCTGCTATCATGAGCTTTACCTTCTAATGGAGGAGCCAGAGTATATGATAAGACATCAGTTGGTAGGAAGAGCTCTGATGACAGGTTCAGCTCAGTGAGGGACAGGTCACAGGGCTGTTCTTTTAGAAGTGTGATCAGGAAGACTCTTTAAGAAGTTAAGCTGAATGAGGTGAGAAAGCCAACTGTCCTGGTTGATCATATTCGGGCAAACAGCTCATAAGTGCAAAGGGCCTGAGGCAGGGCCCATGCTTGATGCATTGAAGGAAGAACTGACATAGTAGAGCGGACATGGCAGTGAAGGGGACCAGCCGTGCCAGGTCTGTGAGTCCACAGAAAGGAGTTTAGTTCCTCCCTGGTGAGGTGAGGAGTCCAAGGAATTCCAAGAAACACCTGGAGTAACAGGCAAATTTGGCCTTGGAATACAGAATGAAGCAGGGCAAAGCCTAATAGAGTTTTGCCAAGAAAAT